>JACEGR010012005.1:0-12977 GCA_014170235.1 Listronotus bonariensis | reverse complement strand
AGAGTCTCTTCGCTTATATTAAAAACAGACCAGAAATTTAAATGTGATCACTTTAGGCAGAGCTTGCAAGATTGAATATTGTGACGTAGGATTTGAATACATATATAATATATATATATATATATATATATATATATATATATATATATATATATATATATATATATATATATATATATATATATATATATATATATATATATATATATATAAATATATATATACATTTTAAACCCTTAAGTTAAGTATATATATATATATATATATATATATATATATATATATATATATATATATATATATATATATATAAATATATATATACATTTTAAACCCTTAAGTAGTTTATATATACAAAGTATTTTACGCCCTTTAAAGACAATCAAAAGAAAACATCCTGCTTTTCTATGCTATCCACCACGACTCTTTCCCCAGACCGGTTTCGCCTCCGCCTTACAGGAACTCCTCAGTGAGACGTAGGATTTGAATACATATATGATATATATATATATATATATATATATATATATATATATATATATATATATATATATATATATATATATATATATATATATATATAGGGCCATTTTTACGTCACTGGGGCAAATGTACCATATGGAACTATCTTCTTGGGACCATGAGACCGGTAGACAAAAAACTATCTTGACATTTTAAACTAAACTACGGGAACTAATTTAACTTCGTAATTTTGTACGGGCATACCCCTCACTAGGGGTAGCCCGTACAGGGAGCTTAACTTAGAACTTTAACTTTATACTTGACTTCACTTTACCTACTTCTTATCTAATATCCCTCTAACTTCTTTTCTCCCTCTTTAAATATTAAATTTTCCAGTGTTTGTTTTGCATTTCTACGCGACCCAGTTTGTTTAATGTTTTTATTTTATTATTATAAGAGGTAACCTAGAAAATTGTTTAATTTAAAAACCATTGACACCTCACGTATATCTTTATTTAGCAAAATTCCCAATGTTAAGTAACCTAGTTAAAGATGTATACTTATTTTAAAATTCCCAAAAATGTATATTTTAAAATTCCCAAAATGTATACTTCTTTATACTAGGTGTTCACAATATGGACCAGGATTTGAATATTTAGCTTTCTCGGATTAACAAAATAGAAAATATCAATTTTACAATTTCAACAACAAAGTTAAAAGGATATCTTGGACTTTAAATAAGATGTATGAGAAAAGATTTGTATTAGTTATTTTTCTTTTTTTTTTAATAATAAGAGTTAAATTGCTATAAAGCACGTAACTAAAAAAAAACAAATCCATTTTACGAGCGAAAAGCCATCAAAATTTTTATTTATTTACTTAAAAGTTTAATAACAGTAGGCTAATAAATAAATAAATATTGTAAAGTGTTTTATATTTGTTTAAAATATAGATATTTAACAATAAATCCTTAAACTTTTATTAATTTATCTTTGACGGTTAAGTACTTAAAAATTAATTTTTTTAATTAAGAGTAGATACTCAAAATTTTAATTATAATAAAAGGTTTGAAAAGACTGTTTGAGGATTAATTGTTGATAGTAACCTAATAAAATTTAATAAAAATACATAATTTTAGTTTTCATTATCAAGTAGAAAATAAGGGTCCACTTGATGTGATTTCACTTACGAGCTAAATTCTAATAATAATCTTAAATTTAAGGGTTTTTTATTTACACACTTAGTTTTTATACTACCCGAAAATACATGATTTAGGCAGTTTGTTTAATATCGTATTATACAAAAACAAATAAAGTTATAATATATTTTACAAATTTAACCATCTATGATACCCATTTACTTTTAACAACAAGCTAAATCCATACGTAATAAAATTATAAAGTTGCATTTAAGTAAGGATTATCCATGAATTATCTGAAAACCCTTTTAAATTAGACGGTGGCATTTAGTCTGCATACTTAATGAGAATCCAATTTCGGTTTGGTTAACTTTTCCAGAGTTTCCACAAATACATTAACGAAAAGACATTTCGTACTTTCATCAAAATGTCTTTAATAACTACCAATATTTAACTTAATTGTTGTTAAAACATTATCTGAGTTAAGGTTATTACCAATTAAAAACCAGGCGCTATAGCTATTTATGTATCAAGGGCGTTACTAAGACTATAATGCCCTGAAGGTCGAAATAGCCCGAGGGCCTCTGTCCCGAGGGCTACATTTCGACCTGATGGGCATTATAGTCCAGTAAAGCCCGTGCTGCATACAATGCTTTATGTTTTACCCAAAAAAGAGTTTTTAATGACTAATTACATTATTTATTTGCAATATAAAAAATAAGTTGCACCTGTACCTGTATACGTAAGTAGATAATGACTGGTGTTAAGTTTGACTTTGATGTTTCTATCAGTTAGTCAGTTGTCATTTTTTATTTAACGATTTGCTTAAAATGAAAGAAATTCCACAAAATATAGGAGAAAAGGCCATAAAAGCGACCGAAAATCTTTTGCCAGTTAAATCAAGGCAACAGTATGATCGGGAATATGGCATATTTGGTCTTTGGAAAGATGCGAACGCAATTCGTCAAATAACCGAAACCGTTTTAATGGCATATTTTTAGGAACTGGTAAGTTATTGATTTTTATTTTAATACATATGTTTATCAAACTTTTTGTATAAACTTTATTGTGAGAGAAATAAAATTGGATAAGCAATAAAATTTACATATTAGCGCATTAGGGCATTATAAGCGGGCATTATCATAATGCCCGCTTATAATGCCCTAGGTGTGATAGCAGGTATTTATGCTACCATAACATATTCCGTTTCTAAGGTATAACAGATCAATAATAGATGGGTAAAACATAAATTATTTTTGGTAAGGTGGGTGCGGCTAATAAGGCCTGTCGGGTAATAAGCCTAATTTCCAAAAATCCAATTTAAAATATTTAGTGTCCCTTTTAGCCACATTCACATGTAGATAATACGCACCGATGGTGATTTAGGCTAGTGGTCGTGCGTTAGCTTGTTTGCTGTCACTAGTGGGACGACATGAATAATAAAAAATGGTTTAGTCTAAAATTTTAGCTAAATTTATTATTTTTAAACCGTTGATGTTTAAAAAAGTATCATGAGTCAAACACGATTGAATTTTCATTAGACAAGTGTTGGCGGTTATTAAGAGCCTACCAAATATGATCTTGGGCCTTATTGGGCCCCCTTCCTTTTTCATCAACAATTTTTTAGTTTTACAATGTATTTTATGTTTATTTTTTTAAAACGTTAGAAACTCAAGTAAGTATTCGAACTATGGGCCAATTGAATTATTGTTTTTTTTTAGTGATTACAACCACAATATCTTCCAAATGAGCATTATGGTTAAAAACGGACTTAAAATCAGCAGAGGAACACTAAACCCATATAAAGCTGCTAGAAGTTATGGGTTTAAAAAATATTATTAGTTAAAAAAACTTTTGAAAATCCTTACTCAATGAGGACAAGAAAACAAAGTTTGCTTAAGTAGGATGTTACCACGGATTGTACGACGCTTGGTCTACATTTTTCGCAAGAATATAAACAAGCAAAATAGTGGTCTAAACCATTACCGAAAAAAAACATTTAAAAATATTAAAAATAAAAGCTAAGTTTATAAACCCGGTCAGAGCAAACATTTTTGGTTCATTTGTCCTCTTAAAACACCTGCCCTGGAACACATGAATATCAGCATACTGTTAAAATCTTTAAAATTAGCAATAATTGACCTATAGTAAGTTATATACATTTTTAATGTAGTAATACAGAGTTAAAATATGTTAAAACATACAAAATGTTTCATTAAAAAAAAATTTGATAAAAATTCCCATATTTAAGACACCGTCTCTCAGTTCTTTGTAAAGTAATGAAAAAATTAATTAATTCACAAATTCTTAAGTACTTAGAAAAACACAAAATTTTGAATGACAGGCAGTATGGATTTCGCTACAAAAGATCTACAGCAGATCTTCTTTTCTTCGTATCTATCACACTGCTGGAATAAGTCTCCTGAGTTTCTAGGTGAGTCCCAGATCGTTGCTCTTGATATATCCAAAGCTTTTGACCAGGTCTGGTATGCTGCACTTCTTAATAAACTTCCCTCCTATGGTCTTTCAACTAAATTCTGTACTTGGCTCTCTAGTTATCTATCTGATCGTCGTATATCAGTTATTGTGGACTGGCCATTCTTCAAGCTTTCATCAAGTAAATGCTGGAGTCCCTCAAAAAGCTTGGATTTCTCTTTCAAGCCAAAAAGCATTTTTCGGCTTTTAATTTATACACTTTATATGTGTCCCAAATCCGACCTCCCTTGGAATATTGTTCCCATATCTGGGGCATGGCGTCCCCACAACCCCTAAGCATTCTTGATTTTTTTCAAAGAAGAGCTATTCGTCTCATTAATGATCCTTTACTTACAGAAAGGCTTCCCTCTCTTGCCCATCGTCAAGCTGTGGGGGATTTATCGCTTTTATAGGTCCAGTATAGTTCCTCCACTCACGGTTCCCAACCGAGAAACTCGTGGTTCCGCGCGTATACATCCCTATACGGTCAAACTGGACAGGCCCCGAACTTCTCACTTTATCCCTAGAGTTCCTAGATTATGGAACCTGCTGCCCGCGGAGGTCTTTCCTTCCCCCCAAATCTTCAAGTATTTAAGTCCCGTGTCAACAAACTTCCTCTTACCTCGCTTAAGACACCCACGGTACGTTAGTATTTAGGCTTTTAAGCCTTCGTGGTTTGTCCAAAGATAAAAAAATTAAATAGAATAATAATATTTATGTGTAGAATTAAGAGCCCTAGCGACACTATTTAAATTTCTCTAAAAACGTACAACCGTTTTTGTGCTACTCTGTATTTACCATCTAAATATACCAGTAAACTCTCCTATGCTTTTTTACAAAAAACAGTTATACTTTGTAAGAATTGCTCTGAGTAACCGTTTTAGAGATATTTACACATAAGATGTTTAGTGCAATTAAAACATTATGTGGAAAAATACATTAAATCATTCGTTTATTATGAGCTGATTAATAGTTATGGCTAATACCAAGACAATCGTAATTTCACTTTAGACACCCAGAACAATGCAAAAGTTTTGGTCATCAGCTTGAACGCTCGCTTCAGTGGAATTTATGAAGCGGGTATAAATTGAGTACACTTAAACAGTACGTATAATTTGCCGCTTCCATAAATTCAGCCAAGCCAACGTCAAACTGATGCCGAAAATTTAGCATTGTTCTGGGAAGTCTATAGTGAAACTACAATTATCTTTGCTAATACGCTGTTTTTAAAGGCATTTCTGGTTTGCACTTAAAACTCGAACGTAAATATCTTAAAAACGGTTTGCCCAGAGCTAGTCTTACAAGGGTATTTTTGTGCAGAGGAAGCCAAGGGGAGTTTACTGGTTTATTCAAATAATAGTATATATACAGGGTGTTCATTTAAAAATTTGTCACTACGGATTTATCGAAAACCACTTATTAAAAGAAAAAAACACCGAAAATACGTCAAAGGTTTGTCAAAGGGGACAACTGTCTAACCTAAAGTTACTTTACCCCTTTCACCCTCTGCACCCCCAGGGGCATCCCCTTTAAAAATTTTAAATGGCAAGGGTATCGAGTAATAGCTTGTTTAAAGGCCCTTCGAAGTCTTTTATTTTTGGAAGTTTGAATTTTTTAAATCGGTCGATTCGTTTTCGAGAAAATTAGAAAAGTCTTTGTTAATCTTAATTTGTTCAGATAAAAAACAAAAACATGAAAATATCAGTTTTTATTTCAATAAGTGTTCAAAATGTTGCCCATTAGGGTTTGCCAAATCTACAATTCGTTTATAATTTAAAACGGAAACTACCAACATAAACAGCAATTCCGAAGATTAGACGTGGAAAGAACTAAATAGCAACCTGAATTTTTTTCCGCATTCTTTTCATCAACACAGATATCCTGAGCGAACTGTATTTATTGTTATACCTGCTTAGTTATTTATAGTTGCTAAGGAAAATAAATTTAATTTGCCGTCAGTTCACATTAGTGACAATCTTGGAATAGTGAAAATTTATTTGTTTAATTGAAGATTTTAATACCAAAATGGTTTGTTTACACACTAGTCGAAAGAGTGGAAATTATTCTAATTTATGGTGCCCAAAATCAATGTGCTCGGCAAACTGCCGTCACGTTTAACGCCAGACATCCGGAGAAGATAACTTCGCATAGGTATGTTTTGGACCTTGTTACTAAATTTACTGAAACTGGATCTGTTGCAAATAAAAACGTAATCATCGGCGAATTTTGTATGAAGCAGCTCAAGTTGAAGTTCTGGGTTATTTTGGAATAAATCCTAATACTTCATTACGCAAAATTGTTGCTGCCACTGGTATTTCATTAGGCTCTGTTGACACAGTTTTTTTTCACCCTTTCTCGGGGTCATCCCACCCAGGCCGACGACCGCCCCCTAGGTGGTGCACTGCAGCCTGAAGGCTTATTGTACCTTGACCCCTACTTCTTCCCATTCACACACCATTGTTGACACAGTTATCAAACTTCATAAATTTCATCCATTCAAAATGAAAATATTGCAATAGTTAACCGAAGACGATTTCGATAGGCGAGAGTTGAGTTTTGTGAAAAAATGACTGTAGCGATTAATGATAATACTATTCATGTAAATAATATCTGCTTCAGCGATGCACATTTTATCTAAATGGATTTGTTAATAGGCATAACTGTAAATATTGGAGCAATGAAAATCCTCATGCATTTGTAGAAGGGCATACCCAGTACCCTCAAAAAATTAATGTATGGGCAGGCATTTTAGAAAATAAAGTGATTGGGCCATTATTTATTAATGGAAATTTAAATGGAGACATTTATTTGGATATGTTGGAAAATACCATCAATCCGCTTATCACTGAATCCATTGAAAACCAAATCGATGAGGATGGAAACCCTATACTTGATGAGGCTGAAGTATATTTCCAGCAAGACGGCGCTCCTCCTCACTATGTTCTTCCTCGGCAATGGCTAGACGACGAGTTTCCAGATAAATGGATAGGGCGAAGGGGGCCTATAGAATGGCCTGCTAGATCTCCTGATATTTCGCCGTTAGACTTTTTTCTATGGGGTCATTTGAAATCTATTGTGTTTACTCCCCAACCTGAAAGTTTGGATGAACTTCGTCAACGCATCATCGAAAGCTGCCATGATATCCCACAACATGTTTTTGAAAATGTCCGTCAGGAATTTGAACATCGCCTATATCATTGTTTGGCCCAAAACGGGCAGCATTTTGAACACTTATTGAAATAAAAACTGATATTTTCATGTTTTTGTTTTCTATCTGAACAAATTAAGATAAACAAAGATTTTTCTAATTTTCTCGAAAACGAATCGACCGATTTAAAAAATCAAACGTCAAAATAAAAAGACTTCGAAGGGCCTTTTAAACAAGCTATTACTCGATACCCCTTGCCATTTAAAATTTTTAAGGGGATGGCCCTGGAGGGCAGAGAGTGAAAGGGGGTGAAGTAATTTTAGGTTAGACAGTTGTCCCCCTTGACAAACCTTTTGACGTATTTCGGCGTTTTTCTTTTAATCAGTGGTTTTCGATAAATCCGTGGTGGGAAGTTTTCAAATGAACACCATGTAAGAGTAATACAAATAACTTGGGATGTTTTATGTGTACCTAGCTCCCATTGGTTTAAACATAAAAGTTAAGATTAGATCCTGAATGGCTGAAGTCTAAAAACGCCTAGTTTATTAAAAATAATTAAAACACGTCAAGAACTATCAAAGAAATTTAAAACATGTTTTTGATTTTAACACTTTGTATCTTCCCTATAATCAACTTTTGGCAATAAGTATGTTTGGTCTCAATATTTTGACATAACGAGATCTGTGTTTTATTTGTGTATTATGTGTGTGTTTATTAATTAGCTGACACCCTGTAGAGTTTTTAAGTAAGATTAAAGAGTTATAGTTCTAATGAAGCCGGTACGCTTAGTTTAATTAAAAATGCCAAAATAGTTATTATACTTTACTGCCTCTATGTTCAGAAAAAATAGTTCTATATTGTATTAGTCCCCGTTGACGTAAACTGGTCATGTATGAAAATGCCTCACAACAAAAACGGCTCTTACTGTGCTGCCAAAAGCGAGATTTAAAAAAATAAATAGAAACATTCTCTTTTTAAAATATTCGAAAGCCAAACAACAAAAGATAGACCGAGTCAATTTAAAATGCACAAAGACCTTATCGCATTTACTTGACTGTGCTAGAATCGCCTATGGAGAAAAATAAAGCAAAGTTTGCACTTCCTTACTTATCCCAAGGGGGTTCTCAATTTAAACAAGCCTCTACTGCATCGCCTAAAATCAACTTGATTTAGGTGTGCATTCTATTTTAGTACGAGGTCAAAAACAACCCTAAAATATTTAGACTTTTTACAAAAGCTGTTTTTCTCATCGATTTTTACCACTAAATCTGGTTAAACAAAATATTATTTAGCGTTTTTTAAAATAAAGATATTTAACAAATATTTTAATAAAATTAAGTTAAATTTTACTGGCATATTTTAGGTCAAAAATAGGTCCTAGTTTTCTATATACCCATATGCCTTGGTGAAAATTGCTTTAAAGCAGCAAAAGAGATTTTTTTGTGCTAAATAATTTTTTAAAAATCATCAGCGGCGTTCATACCGTGCAAAAATTTGTATATTTTTTTCACCCTTTCGGGGTCATCCCACCCAGGTCCGACGACCGCCCCCTAGGTGGTGCACTGCAGCCTGAAGGCTTATTGTACCTTGACCCCTACTCCTTCTCATTCACACACCATTCATTCCATAACTTGGATGGTTGTTGCTCAGTCAGCATCCCCGAGCAGAACACCGTGTGCCGTTGCCCAAAACACCGCCGTTGCCGGACACCCATCCAAATTATGGGCGCGCATTTCACTGCTTAACTTCGAAGATCGACGCTTGCCGATACAACCGAAGCAGCCACAAGCGCGCCTTTTTGTATATACTATTTTCAGGAAAAAATTGTGCTTTAGATATTTTTCCCAAAACTATTTATAAAGCCCTATTAAATTTGAAACAAATTTAATTTCTTGACTTGTTCCCGAACTATGCACCGTGCAATTTTTTGATTGCTCACATTTTTCGCCTCGATCATAGTACGGTCACGCTCTGCTCCTCGCTCTGCTTCCTCGCTCTGCTCTCGCTCTGCTCTCCGCTCTGCTCTCGCTCTGCTCTCGCCTCTGTTCTCGCTCTGCTCTCGCCTGCCTGCTCCTCGCTCTGCTCCTCGCTCTGCTCGCTCTGCCTCTCGCTCTGCCTCGCTCTCGCTCTCGCCTCTTCCGCTCTGCTCCGCTCTGCTCTCGCCTGCTCTCGCTCTGCTCTCGCTCTGCTCTCGCTCTGCTCTGCTCTCCTCGCTCTGCTCTGCTCTCGCTCTGCTCTCGCTCTGCTCTGCTCTGCCTCTCTGCTCTCGCTCTGCTCGCTCTCGCTCTGCTCTCGCTCTGCTCTCGCTCTGCTCTCAGCTCTGCTCTCGCTCTGCCTCCTCGCTCTGCTCTCTGCTCTGCTTCCTCGCTCTTGCTCGCTCTGCTCTCGCTCTGCTCTCGCTCTGCTCTCGCTCTGCTCTCGCTCTGCTCTCGCTCTGCTCTCGCTCTGCTCTCGCTCTGCTCTCGCTCTGCTCTCGCTCTGCTCTCGCTCTGCTCTCGCTCTGCTCTCGCTCTGCTCTCGCTCTGCTCTCGCTCTGCTCTCGCTCTGCTCTCGCTCTGCTCTCGCTCTGCTCTCGCTCTGCTCTCGCTCTGCTCTCGCTCTGCTCTCGCTCTGCTCTCGCTCTGCTCTCGCTCTGCTCTCGCTCTGCTCTCGCTCTGCTCTCGCTCTGCTCTCGCTCTGCTCTCATCTGCTCTCGCTCTGCTCTCGCTCTGCTCTCGCTCTGCTCGACGACCCAGCATATGAAAATACACTTGAGAAAAATCTTAGTCTTTCTTCTGTGAAAACCACGCCTTTATATGTTTATTTTTCTTTAAGAAACAATATACTTTTACACATCAACTTTTAACAACTCCAAACATACGAATGACTTGACAGATCTACAGGAAATTGTGTAATTGTACTACTTGTAAAAGTACTAACCTTAAAAAAATAAAACGACAAAACATACTGAAATGAAAAGCAAACCCTTACCAAAAATTTAAATAGGAAGGATCCTATTAATTTTACATCGATAGATCGGGTTTTACAAACCGGCTTTGATAATTTCGCCGGCTTAGAATATTTGGGGTCATACCCCGATTCAGACTTTGATTTATCTGGCCAAACAACTATAGAACTGGACCTTCCTGCTTGAATATAAATTAGCTGCATGGAATAAGATAAATCCAGATAAGATCCACAAGAACTTACCCTTTTAATATTTAATTCAACCAGGGTTCATGTTCCTCTAAGTTGTTTGTCATGTACATATAAAAAAAAACGTTTAAAATATTAGTCCAAGATCCGAATGGAAACGGCCTGTACCCATCTGTTGACCGGATAAAAACTATTTTATATTATAGTAAGAACGTTTTAAAAGCGCAAATTCAGTACCCTTTGATTGGATAGGGGCGCCAAAAATCTCGTTCAATTTAATGCATCCAAAACACAATCGTGTTCCTTGTCGCGAAAAAATCATCAAACACTCATCCTTTGCTTATGAGTGGCCAGGTTTTGCAGAGCGGGGACACATTTAACCTTGTGGGCATTACATTTGAGAATAACCTTAACTGGCATAAACACATTGTATCTATAGCCACCGCGGCTTCAAAAAAGCTTGGATTTCTTTTCCGAGCCAAAAAGTATTTTCTCCTTCCAATTTATACACTTTGTATGTGTCCCAAATTCGACTTCCTCTGGAATATTGTTCTCATGTCTGGGGAATGGCATCCCCTACAACCCTCAGCATTCTTGATGCCATTCAAAGAAGGACTGTTCGTCTTATTAATGATCCTTTACTTACTCAAAGACTTCCTTCTCTTGCTCATACTTTTACGGCTTCTGCTCCGACGAATTGTCCAGTATAGTCCCTCCTCTTGCAGTTCCCAACAGAGAAACTCGTGGTGCGGCGCGTATGCATCCCCATACAGTTCAATTGGACAGGCCCCGAACTTCCCATTTCGTTCGTTATTTTATCCCTAGAGTTTCTAGACTGTGGAACCTGCTGCCAGCGGAGGTCTTTCCTTTCCCCCAAATCTTCAAGTTTTTAAGTCCCGTGTTAACAAACTTCCTCTTACCCTGCTTAAGACACCCACGGTACGTTAGTATTTAGGCTTTCAGCCTTCGTGGATTGTCCAAAGATAAAAAAATAATACAAAAAACATAAAAAAGGACGCCTGCAATCGGACTATTTTATACAAAGGCGCCGCTATCCTTTACAGCGACGCGCCGATACACTATGGGATAGAAATCCATTATTTTGGCCAAAAAGCAACTTTGAAATTTTAATGGCTCATGCTGTGTATTTCAAAGTAGATACTCCAAACCACATGTACGCAAAATTATAAAAGGAAATGACGACTTCTATTGGGGTAATAAGAAACTTGAAAATGTATTTTAAGTAAACATAAATATACAACATTTAATCTACTTTGTTTATTATTAGCCTTGATTACTAAAAAAGTAAAAGAGTTTAAATAATAACAGCTATTGTTGTGTTTCCGATGCAGTCTCAGCTATTTTTGTCAAAGATTTTTACCTTTTTCTTTATCAGTTTTTATACTTACAATTGCCTTCCTACTTTTTGCTATTTCTGCGTATAAGGACAGATACAAGATTTTTTTATAATTTACAAGGTTTTCCATTTTAAAATTTAATGTGTTTTGTCCTACACTGTATATCCTAAAAGATAAAAGCATTCTGATGAAAGATATGGATTCTACAGAATCTACCCAACAAAACAGTGTTTTTTATTTATTTTATACGTTAAAAAATAAAAAAATTCGGAAGATGTATCTCTATTACGCTTCTAAGAATAATTTAAAATTATTTTTCAGATTTGGATGGTCATATTTCCGAAACTAATTGAGATAGACACATCAAATGTAGTATTTTTTTAAAGCATTTTAAAAGATTTTTTGGTGGTGATATAATATTCAGGGTATTCCACTTAAAATAATCATACCTATTGTCGTACCTTGTATATCATATGAGATAATAATACCGAACGAATTTTATTTGGTGCAATAGAATAGTGTTAAATAGTCATCAAAATGAGCGTCAGTCGCCGCTCTTGCGGTGGAGTCAACGGTGGCAGCATCTGAAAATCGTATTGCATTAAATTCTGTCTTATTGACGGAAGAATTCCTAGATGCCCATTGTTACCTGTATACAACTAAAAATTTTGCATGTGTCGGTGTTGTTATAAAACAATGGTAATAAACAAAAGAATTTAAATATGGGCTAACTGTAAAAAAAAACAAATAAACGAAGTTAAATACAGGGTTTGGAAAGAAATGGCATTTTTATAAGTCGGTGAGAATTACCGTCCTCTCCAAGGTTTTACTTTAACAAAATGAAACTTTGCATTACATTAAATATTGGTCTGATTCAGAAACCCTATTGATTCGGAGTCCAATAAATAAAAACGAAAAACTGACATTTTTTGTCAAAAAAAGTGATTTTAAGCATCTAGGCGCGACCTAACCTCAAACGGTTGGTAAGTTAAAAAAGGGCGTGTTTGAGACACAAACTTCCTAAATGGTTAAATTCCTTAACTTTAAATTTTGACATAATTAATCCTCTACAAAGTTTCCTTATACAATTTTGTCCTGTTTTTAAAAATAAAGGTACTTTACTCTTGGTCATTGTTCATATTTTTAGTTATAACTAGCCCTGTATATTACCAATCAAAGTAAAATTTTGTATTTATTCAAAGTCGGTCCAAATAAGGTCGCGACATTCGCCCATATTGCTTTGACGTGTTATGACGTCACA
>JACEGR010012004.1:0-12977 GCA_014170235.1 Listronotus bonariensis | reverse complement strand
GATATAGCTGTTTTCGCTATTATAAGAGATTTTTGAAAAATTCTTTTTCAGGGCGTTTCTATAGGTCGATTATGACACAAATCTGTGTGCGCGTTTTCCAAAATCCATTTCTATAATTTATTATTAATAAAAACATATTTACGGACGGTGGAGTGAACAGGGGTGCTGGGTGGGGACGAAACAGTAGAAATCCTACATTAAACACCCAAAAACAGTATTTCACAGTACACACCGCACTTTCTGTTTACAAAAATGTCCAAAAAATTGTTTAAAATAAATAAAAATAAATAATAATACAACAATCCCGCCATAGCTGTCACTGCATAAAAAGAAGAGTTTGCAATAGAACTGTAAATGTCTTATGATGTTGCCAAATAAAGTGAGACAGTGTCAATAGCTTAAAAAAGGAAGATACAGGACAAAATTCATACGAAAAATTAAGTTATTCCTTCTTCTTATTATAATTTGTAGAGAAAAAGGAAAATACCTAAACATAAAGAAGGAGGCATTTCTACAAAAATACCATTGTTTCTCAAGGAAATGGTGGATAATCCCGGAAATAGGCTTGGAATCATGTTAATTCTTCATTTTTATAATGACGAACTTCATGTTATCAGCTGACCAAAATGAATGCACCTATTTTCCTTCTTTAATTAATGGCGGACGAGATATGTCATATGTGTGGGATAGTTTTTCAAAAAATTCAATACTTTTCAAAATTAATTTACATTTTTCATGTGCCCCGAGTGCAGTGTATTAATGTTTTCTTGTGTTTGACGTTGGATTTATACTGTTTTGTCCCCACCCAGCACCCCTGTTCACTCCACCGTCCCGTAAATATGTTTTTATTAATAATAAATTATAGAAATGGATTTTGGAAAACGCGCACACAGATTTATGTCATAATCGACCTATAGAAACGCCCTGAAAAATAATTTTTCGAAAATCTCTTATAATAGCGGAAACCGCTATATCTAACTATTACCAAAAATAAAATAATATTCAATACATAGAAAAAAAGTAGGTATACATGTTCAGCTACTTATAAAGGTTAATAGGCAATTAATGCAACAACAAAGCGGGATCGATGCGTCACCGTATCAGTAAAATATTACATGCGGGCATTCTTTTCTAATCCCTTTCTGTTAGTATTCTACACGCTTAGACCTATTTGCGCATTGCCTATAAGCCTTTTGAAGTGGCTGACCGTGTATGTACCCGCCACGGCTCTCGGCGGCCTTGTACAGGGTTGCCTAAAGAATTATGGTCAAGACTACATTTAAATTAAAAAATAAACTGAAATTTTTTGACACACTCTGTATACTGCTAACCCCTATTTTTAAAATACATTTCAATGCTTGTTATTAAGATATGTATATGTTTAAAAATACAGAATGTACCAAAAATTTAAGTAATTTTTTAAAATTTTAAATTTCCCATGGCTTTATTTATAAAATTGGAGAAAAAAATGTAAGTGATATATTATAGTAGGGAAGGTAGCGCTAGATTTAAGCAGTCATTTTATACAGGCTAAAAATTTCGTAAATTACAGATTTATTATTATTATTTTTTTATCTTTGGACAAACCACGAAGGCTAAAAGCCTAAATACTAACGTACCGTGGGTGTCTTAAGCGAGGTAAGAGGGAGTTTGTTGACACGGGACTTAAATACTTGAAGATTTGGGGAAGGAAAGACCTCCGCGGGCAGCAGGTTCCACAATCTAGAAACTCTAGGGATAAAAGAACGAACAAAGTGCGAAGTTCGGGGCCTGTCCAGTTGGACCGTATAGGGATGCATACGCGCGGAACCACGAGTTTCTCTGTTGGGAACCGTAAGTGGAGGAACTATACTGGACAATTCTTCAGAGCAGAAGCCATGAAAGTACCTATAAAAAGCGATAAATCCCCCACAGCCCGACGATGGGCAAGAGAGGGAAGCCTTTCAGTAAGTGAACGATCATCAATGAGACGAATAGCTCTTCTTTGAATAGAATCAAGAATGCTTAGGGTTGTGGGGGACGCCATGCCCCAGATATGAGAACAATATTCCAAGGGAGGTCGGATTTGGGACACATATAAAGTGTATAAATTAGAAGCGGAGAAATACTTTTGGCTCGAAAGAGAAATCCAAGCTTTTTGCGGCTGCCGTGGCTATAGATACAATGTGTTTATGCCAGTTAAGGTTACTTTCAAATGTGACGCCCACAAGATTGAAGGTGTGTTTGCTCTGTAAAACTTGGCCGCTCATAAGTAGAGGATGAGTATTTGATGACTCTTTTCGCGACAAGGAACATGATTGTGTTTTGGATGCATTAAAATGAACGAGATTTTTGGCGCCCCAATCCAATATTAAATTAAGATCCTGCGAAAGAGATATCTGCATCGCTCTGCGTTTGATTTCCAAGTCAGGTTTAGTGATAGGTTTAGGAACCTGAAAACTGGAGTGAAGGGTACTATCGTCGGCGAAACTATAAATGGAATTAGTTGTGGACTCATATTTAAGACCAGCGAGCGTCATCTGGTCAAGTAGCGGTGGATTCAACGATGGCAGCATCTGAAAGTCGGTAAAAAAATGACAAAAAGTAATTTTCCACCGTGGCAAATTTTTGAGACAGTTCTTTAGATGATTTTAAACTAAAAATTAATAGTCAGCTGTATTGAAGATGGTAGATCATACGTCAGTCACGTATACAGTGTGTCCCAGAACTAACCAGGACAAATGGACCAAAAATTTTGGAATCTGTAAACGTCATTTTGGGAAAACTGGTAGTATGGTCCAAAACTATAATAAATACCATCACGGTTAGTTTATATTTATAAGGTTGCGACATATCCTCAACTTTTAGGCGGTTCGAGGTCGGGGACGCAAGGAAGGGCACTCCACGGAGAAAAGTTGGCAAGACTGGGTAAAATCAAAGCTGATGATCAGTCCAGTGGCGTCTAGAATTTGCGCATTTCATTTTGCATTGTTTTGGAAGTGATATTTGTTGAAAGATGTAATTCCAAATGTTTTTTATTTAAAGTAAAAGAATTTACAACTTAATAATAATTAAAAACTGTGGTGTAAACGGTTGTTCTACTAATACAATAAACTGTATATCTCCGGCACTGAACAACATGGCCGAAAAATGGAAGATGTGACGTCATAACACGTCAAAGCAATATGGCCGAATGTCGTGACCTTATATAGACCGACTTTGAATAAATACAAAATTTTACTTTGATTGGTATATACAGGGCTAGTTATAACTAAAAATATGAAAAATGACCAAGAGTACCTAAAGTATCTTTATTTTTAAAAACAGGACAAAATTGTATAAGGAAACTTTGTAGAGGATTAAATTTTATGTCAAAATTTAAAGTTAAGGAATTTAACCATTTAGGAAGTTTGTGTCCCAAAGACGCCCTTTTATTACCTCACCAACCGTTTGAGGTTAGGTCGCGCCTAGATGCTTAAAATCACTTTTTTTGACAAAAAGCGTCAGTTTTTCGTTTATTATTTATTGGACCAAACTCCGAATCAATAGGGTTTCTGAATCAGACCAATATTTAATGTAATGCAAAGTTTCATTTTGTTAAAGTAAAACCTTGTAGAGACGGTAACTACTCACCGACTTATGAAAATACCATTTCTTGTCCAAACCCTGTATTTAATTTCGTTTATTTGTTTTCTTTTACAGTTAGCCCATTATATTTCAATTTTTTATAAAAATTCAACTCTCTGTTTATTACCATTGTTTTATAACAACACCGACACATGCAAAATTTTCAATTGTATACAGGTAACAATGGACATCGAGGAATCCTTCCGTCAATAAGACAGAATTTAATGCAATAAGATTTTCAGATGCTGCCACCATTGACTCCACCGCAAGAGCGGCGACTGACGCTCATTTTGATGACTATTTAACACTATACTATTGCACCAAATAAAATTCGTTCGGTATTATTATCTCATATGATATACAGGGTACGACAATAGGTATGATTATTTTAAGTGGAATACTCTGAATATTATATCACCACCAAAAAATCTTTTAAAATGCTTTAAAAAATACTACATTTGATGTGTCTATCTCAATTAGATTCGGAAATATGACCATCCAAATCTGAAAAATAATTTTAAATTATTCTTAGAAGCGTAATAGAGATGATAGCTTCCGAACTTTTTTATTTTTTAACGTATAAAATAAATAAAAAACACTGTTTTGTTGAGGTAGATTTTGTAGAATCCATATCTTTCATCAGAATGCTTTTATCTTTTAGGATATACAGTGTAGGACAAAACACATTAAATTTTAAAATGGAAAACCTTGTAAATTATAAAAAAATCTTGTATCTGTCCTTATACGCAGAAGTAGCAAAAAGTAGGAAGGCAATTGTAAGTACAAAAACTGATAAAGAAAAAGGTAAAAAAATCTTTGATAAAAGTAGCGAGATTTCGCGAGACTGCAACGGAAACACAACAATAGCTCTTATTATTTAAACTCTTTTACTTTTTTTAGTAAACAAGGCTAATAATAAACAAAGTAGATTAAATGTTGTATATTTATGTTTACTTAAAATACATTTTCAAGTTTCTTATTACCCCAATAGAAGTCGTCATATCCTTTTATAATTTTGCGTACATGTAATAGTTTGAAGTATCTACTTTGAAATACACAGCATGAACCATTAAAATTTCAAAGTTGCTTTTTCGCCAAAATAATGGATTTCTATCCCATAGTGTATCGGCGCGTCGCTGTAAAGGATAGCGGCGCCTTTGTATAAAATAGTCCGATTGCAGGCGGCCTTTTTTATGTTTTTTTGTATTATTTTCAAAGGGTACTGAATTTGCGCTTTTAAAATGTTCTTACTATAATATAAAATAGTTTTTATCCGGTCAACAGATGGGTACAGGCCGTTTCCAATCGGATCTTGGACTATTATTTTAAACGTTTTTTTTTTATACATGACAAACAACTTAGAGGAACATGAACCCCGGTTAAATTAAATATTAAAAGGGTAAGTTCTTGTAGATCTTATCTGGATTTATCTTATTCCATGCAGCTAATTTATATTCAAGCAGGAAGGTCCAGTTCTATAGTTGTTTGGCCAGATAAATCAAAGTCTGAATCGGGGTATGACCCCAAATATTCTAAGCCGGCGAAATTATCAAAGCCGGTTTGTAAAACCCGATCTATCGATGTAATATTAATAGGATCCTTCCTATTTAAATTTTTGGTAAGGGTTTGTTTTTCAGTATGTTTTGTCGTTTTATTTTTTTAAGGTTAGTACTTTTACAAGTAGTACAATTACAAAATTTCCTGTAGATCTGTCAAGTCATTCGTATGTTTGGAGTTGTTAAAAGTTGACGTGTAAAAGTATATTGTTTCTTAAAAAAAACATTTTGACACGAATTACATTGGAACACATATAAAGGCGTGGTTTTCACAGAAGAGAGACTAAGATTTTTCTCAAGTGTATTTTCATATGTTGTCGTGGCATGCCATAAACTCAAACACAAAATGAGTAATTGTCCGATATCAAAAAACTTTGTTTCTTTTAAAAAGCACTTGTGTATTTTTCAATAACGTATGTCCTAAAAGTTTTGGCACAAAACTCATTGTCTTTAATTTTAACAAAAACAAAATAATATCAAGTTGCTTTTGAAAACAAAAGTTTATTTACTTTATTTACTGTCAGTTGAGATTTATTTATTTTGAAGTTTTCGCTTTAAGATGTCGTATAAATTAGAAATAAGAAAAAGTATCTACAAGTTAGTTGGGCCGATACCCAAAGCTGAAATCTGTCGAATATTCCAGAATGAAAACATTTCACGCAGAACCATTTATAGAACAATAGCGGAGTGCGAGCAGGGAATACCATGTCTGAATCTCCCAAAAAGTGGAAGACCACGTGCATTTACCGCACAGAGGTCAGAGAGATTGGTGAGAAGAGCAAAAAACCAGATTGGAATGTCAACGAGGAGACTGGCTAGGCAATACAGATCTTCTAAGAGTACGAAATCGTTGGAATTGAGGAGGAATGGTCTTAAATATCGAAAGAGACGTAAGTGCCCCAAATACTCTCAAGCGCAGCTTCTTCGTATACCAAGATGTTGTAAAGACAATGAGTTTTGTGCCAAAACTTTTAGGACATACGTTATTCTTAAAATTGATTTTTTTCTTTTTAGAAAATATAAATAGGCTATGGTACCTAAAGATTTCTGACATAAAAATGTATGCCACTGACTTTTAAGCTAGTTTGTTATTTTATTTAAACTAAGCAAGTAAAAATGCAGCTATTTAGCCCTTATATTTTTTCTACCTTGATAACTTGATAAGAATAATAAAATATGCTTAACTGTATACCTCTGGACTTAATGTTTAAGCTAATTAATTATCCTAAATTATTTTTTTATCAGAAATATTCGTTGAGGTACTAACTGCTCAAGACACTGGATTGGGTAGCTTTAATTAACTTCTAAATCTCTAAATAGGCTTTTAAAATCTACAAATAAAAGTGCCAAATTTTATTAAAATCAAAATATGGTTATTTAAGGTATCAAAAAAGATTTTGCACAGCACTTCGTATGTGGGAAAATATGCGTTTCCAAGCTTATGTTTATACAGGGTGTCCGGGAAAATGTGGAAATCTCTCGCACACGTATGGAACAGATGAAAATAACACGACTAGTTCCTATAAAATTTTCCGTTTAAGCCCCCTGCGGAGATATGATCCCCTAAAGGGGGCAGCTAGAAATCGATTTTTCGTGAATAACTTTTAAAGCGCTCTGTATAATTTGATAATATTTTAGTACGATGCATACTAGTAGAGACCCCTTAAAATAGTGCCCTTGAAACTTATGTCGCTTCTTTAGTTTGCCAGGGACGGACTAGTTTTCGCACATTAATGATAATATTTTTTACGCCCTGTATGGTGAAGACACAAAAAATATGTTTTTGGGTAGTTTAAACCTTTTGCTAAAAAAAGGTACTCTTATTTGACATCGATAAAATGAGCCGTTTTCGAGTAAAAATTATTTTAACAATAAGAGTTTATTTTTGTTTAATAATACAATATTTTATTTTCGATGTAATTTGTAATTTTTGATTCAGTATTGAAGTCCTATAATCATAATCAATAAACTCTTATTGGTAAAATAATTTTTTACTCGAAAACGGCTCATTTATCGATGTCAAACAAGAGTACCTTTTTTAGCAAAAGGTTTAAACTACTTAAAAACATATCTTTTGTGTCTTCACCATACAGGGCGTCAAAAATATTATCAATAATGTGCGAAAACTAGTCCGTCCCTGGCAAACTAAAGAAGCGACATAAGTTTCAAGGGCACTATTTTAAGGGGTCTTTACTAGTATGCATCGTACTAAAATATTATCAAATTATACAAAGCGCTTTAAAAGTTATTCCCGAAAAATCGATTTCTAGCTGCTCCCTTTAGGGGATCATATCTCCGCTGGAGGGGCTTAAACGGAAAAATTTTATAGAAACTTGTCGTGTTATTTTCATCTGTTTCATACGTGTGCGAGAGATTTCCCACATTTTCCCGGACACTCTGTATAAACTTATCTTTATATTTTTTGTTGCAAAATCTCTGTCTTTTCTTAACAACATTTTGTAACACTTTGTAAAAACAGACAATTTTGTTTGTCTGTGCAAATATTTTCAAATTTCAATTTAATTTTAAACTGTGTTGTGAAGTCTTGACTTTTATATTGTAATTATTTTACATGTTATGTTTACAAAGGTGGGTTTCTTTGATTGGTAATGATTATTCACACTTGGAAAATTATAGTCGTGTTGCACTCTAAACAAAATACCATTTTTTCTTAAATTATGTCATTTCTTATCCAAGTTCCACAAAAACCGGACATTCTGTTGTCCGGTTTGTTAAAATATTACCGACCGGACAGACATCAGAAAAACAGACTGTCCGGTCGAATACCGGACATCTGGCAACCCTATTTGCAAGTAAAAATATAAAATTCCAATGCTCGAAAAAACTACCCAGTTATAATTGAAGCTCTAGTGGTATTATACCTAAGAAGATTTCCCTCACAAAACGTTACAAAAAATACGGCAACAAAGCTGTAGCTTATTCACAATGGCTTCTGCTCTGAAGAATTGTCCAGTATAGTTCCTCCACTCACGGTTGCCAACAGAGAAACTCGTGGTTCCGAGCGTATGCATCCCTATACGGTCCAACTGGACAGGCCCCGAACTTCTCACTTTGTTCGTTCTTTTATCCCTAGAGTTTCTAGATTGTGGATCCTGCTGCCCGCGGAGGTCTTTCCTTCCCCGCCAAATCTTCAAGTATTTAAGTCCTGTGTCAACAAACTTCCTCTTACCTCGCTTAAGACACCCACGGTACGTTAGTATTTAGGCTTTTAGCCTTCGTGGTTTGTCCAAAGATAAAAAAAACACTTAAAATTGTCTTTAAAAAAGTAATCTAGCTTTACTAAAAACCACAATTTGTACAATCCAGTTTTTATTGCTTCGATGGAGCCCGCGACCTCTCAGCACTGGCGAAACTTTGGCCAGGGTGGTTGCTTCAGTGGGAACGTTGCGGCCTGCCCCGAGGCGAGTCCACGCGCCCCGGCTCTCACGGCGTCAGGGTGAGTCATGTGCCATTGTATCCCGAAGGGAAAACGGGGATGATCATCGGGAACATTAGGGTAAGGGGGTGGCTTTGTTAAAAAACTGATTTGGATTTGTTTTTGTTTGAGTCTGCGGGCCCTTTTCGATCAGGAACAACCATACGTGAATAAACGCGGCTGGTTGGAATTACATCCAAAATGCCTCTTTTTCTCCTTGCCAAAGCATCTTTATTAAAAACTAAAATTAAGCGACTTGGCAACGTTGCAGTTGCAAATTTAGAACATAATGACATTTCATAATCAAGTTTTGCTTTCTGTTGTTGCAGTTAATATTCTATTTTTTAAAGAATTTTTATGATTTATGGGATGAATGTAATAAAAAATAAGAAAATAGTTAGTCTACAACTAGTGTTAAGCGTTTAAGTGGTTGCCATCATGGATTTCGTTAAAAATTCAGCAATGAAGCAAAACGTGCGAAGTCAGTTTTGGTTTATCTGCAGTTCAAGTCTAAATAACAAAGAACTTACGCTTTATGGCTATATATAAAGTTTCTCGAAACACTGACTATTATCCTGCTTTGTGTTATTTAGGTTGTCAGACAATGATGCCTAATATTTTTCGTGAAATTTAATAACTAATCAGGTAATTTATGTAAATATTCTTCGCCAAATTGAATCTAGATACCCATTTTTATCAGCTGTTTGACCGAATTGCAACACTGTGCTCCTTAATTTGAATTCCCAATAGCAGTGCAACAGAAAATAGAGAAAAAAACAACCGTTATTGTTTCTTTGATCTGTATCATAAAAATTTTAGTGCACTTTATAAAGTGTTGAAAAAAGTATTATAGGATTTCTACGTTAGTACAACAAATATATATACCTATATTTTTTTTTACTTAAAATTAAGCTTTTCTAAAAGCTGAGAGTTTGTCAGTGCTTATTCCCAACATAGGTAAAAACAATGGTAGACTAGGAAGTTTGACTTACAGTGGCTTTGGCAGGTATCAGGTACCAAAGGTTAATGAATTAAAACTTAGCTTCCGTCATTTTGTATAAGCTGAATTTTGTGTATGTCAGTTGAATACCTATTAGATGGCATTTCGTCTGTCGCCAGACAGTTTCGACAGTTCCAACCACTTGGCAGACATTTTGGGGTAGCATGACAAAAAGTCTTAAATAGGAGTAGAATTTCCGAATAGGCATGTCCTAAAAATATTTCGATGTATACATAGTGTTGCAAAAAAGTTATTGCTGTGAGCTAAGTTTTTTTTTAATTGTTTTTTTGGGACACACTGTGTACATCAAAATATTTTTAGGGCATGTCTATTTGGAAATCCTACAACTCAAACAACAAATTATATCTTTTTGTATTTTAACATCCCCCTTCTCGCTAAACTTAAACTTACCAGAAATTAAGGTGTCCCGACATTGGCTATAAAATTTATAGCAACCCTACTCTTACTCTATAAAATTTTATAATGACAGGACGAGTGTCATTTGTTTTTGGTTAGAAAAACTAGATATCCTGTACAAATTATTGATACCACATCGTATAGAGGAGAAAAAAAACACTATAAATGTAACCAGAGTTGGGTCGAATACTGAAATTTGGTATTCGAATACGAATACCGTAAAAAAGTATTCGAATACCGAATATTTTCGAATACCTACAAAAAAAGTATTCGAATACTCGGTATTCATGAATACCACGATTGGGTATTCATGAATACTAAACAGCAAAAAACCTTCTTTTTGTTGAAAAAGCAACTCATTCTTATTTTTCTACGTTTTTTCATAACAAAAATGCAGTGGCGTACCTTGTTCTTGCTTAAAAACTAATCATTTCAAGCATACAAGACGTCTCCCAAATTTTCCAAAAATAACTTTTCTTTTTTTTTAAATATTGACTTTAGTTTTGAAATGGGGATACATTTACATACTATCTACGATTTACCAGATCGTCATGATTTAAACTGACATAATAAAATTTATTATACACATCCCTTTTGTGTAAAATGGAGATAAATACATATTAGTCTAACCTAATACATAGAAAACATAGTTTACAATGTCACTTTTTATAAAATAATTAATTTAGATATATTTTTGTTCGCAAAAATAAATATATATCTGTTCAAAATTACTTACCTATTAGGAATATAGAAACAACAGATCTAGATTTAAAAACATGTTGAATTACATTTTTTTGTAAAACTAACTTCCTAAACTCTTAGTTTGTAAAAGATGATATATATGGCTTATATCAAATTTTACCCCGTCGCGTCGTCGGCAAAACCACCGCGAACATGTTTTAACCCACTTAAGATGCATAAAAAGTAACGTAATATTCATAAAATAAGCAAACAGTATTTAAATTCAGGATTTGAATACACAGTCAGGATGTAAAAGTTTATAACTTAACACCCCGTCGGTATGCTAGTACTCAGGCTTCATATCTTTGCGGACCATCCCAAGGTAAAAAAGTAAAGTCTCAATATTGAAATCAAAATCACCACCTGATGCCGTCTTGAACCATTAGCAAACATCATTAACTCAGGCCAGCCTCTTTACCCCGAAAACCGTTTGTCATTTTCAACCCTTTCAACCCTTATTTGCATATTAGAATTTCGTGCAACTTTTCAATAATAGATTTAGTCAAAGGAAAAATGGGCTGGTCGTACTTTCATGCCCCGATTTAAAAAGGATTTTAAAACCATTTATATTGTCGTTGGTATTGTTGGAGATTGTTATCTCTGTGGGTGCCAGAGATATATTTTTGCAACTTTACAAGGATTGTATATTATATAATTTGCGATTGATACCATGAAAGTGTTCTAACCCTTTAGGTTCATTTCTGTTTAACCTTATTGGAATTTTTAAAAGGAAGCGCACTTTCTTATATGCGGAAATTTGTGTGCAATTTTGAAATTTTATTTTTAAGTTTAAAGAAGATATTGATTCGTAAAAAAGTAATTTCATTATGCTTTTAATACTCGTATTTACCTGTGTTATAGTTATCCTATACTTATGAGCGGCCAAGTTTTACAGAGCAAAGACACCTTCAATCTTGTGGGCGTCACATTTGAAATTAACCTTAACTGGCATAAACACATTGTATCTATAGCCACGGCAGCTTCAAAAAGCTTGGATTTCTCTTTCGAGCCAAAAAGTATTGTTCCCCTTCTAATTTATACACTTTGTATGTGTCCCAAATCCAACCTCCCTTGGAATATTGTTCTCATATCTGAGGCATGGCATCCCCCACAACCGTAAGCATTCTTAATTCCATTCAAAGAAGAGCTATTCGTTTCATTAATGATCCTTCACTTACAGAAAAGCTTTCCTCTCTTGCCCATCGTCGGGCTCAGGGAGATTTATCGCTTTTTTATAGGTACTTCCATGGCTTCTGCTCTGAAGAATTGTCCAGTATAGTTCCTCCACTCACAGTTCCCAACAGAGAAACTCGTGGTGCCGCGCGTATGCATCCGCATACAGTCCAATGGGACAGGCCCCGAACTTCCCACTTTGTTCGTTCTTTTATCCCTTTGTTTCTAGAATGTGGAACCTGCTGCCCGCGGAGGACTTTTCTTCCACCCCTTCCAATCTTCAAGTATTTAAGTCCCGTGTCAACAAACTCCCTCTTACCTCGCTTAAGACACCCACGGTACGTAAGTATTAAGGCTTTTAGCCTTCGTGGTTTGTCCAAAATTAAATGATAAAGTAAACAAACTTTTCGAAAGCTCATAGCCTCTGACAGAGCCTGATTACATATTTTTAGATAAATAAATAAAAATATTGCGGAAACACGTATCAGGTACTTAAAAAACATCCTCTTATTTCGTCTCTGGCGTGCCATAAAACCTGTAACGAGTGGCGTAGTCGTCGGGTTGAATATTTTTTGCTGCAATAAATCATTGTTCACAAAAGGGTTTATTTGCTTTATCATTTTTTGTGTACTTGGCGGCATCGCTTTCAGAATGAAATAAATATGGGTCTAACTATACCCTTAACACGGGCCTGTAATTTTTAGTATATAGAGTGGCCATCTAATGGAATGTTACAAAAATTGGCAAAGATATAAGAATAATCTTAGGCCTATCTGCTGTTTAATTTTAGGTTTGTATAATAAATAAAAATATTTTGATTTTTTTTTATCAAGCAATTAAGATACGAAGATTGAAATATTCCTAATTAATTATATATTTTTCAAAAAGCAAAAGAAAATCAACATATTATTTTGTAAACATGTAGAAATAAATAGTTTGTACGCGTTACAAAGAGATATTCGAGTTAAAATTTATTATTGCAATTTACTTTTTTGTTATTATTTACTTCACAATTAATTAAAAATAATGAAGATTTCATACATGGAGG
>JACEGR010012003.1:0-12977 GCA_014170235.1 Listronotus bonariensis | reverse complement strand
ATTATATATATATATATATATATATATATATATATATATATATATATATATATATATATATATATATATATATATATATATATATATATATATATAATATATATATATATATATATATATATATATATATATATATATATATATATATATATATATATATATATATATATATATATATATATATATATATATATATATATATATTATCTTTTTTTTCGGGCTAATTATTTAACTACAGTAAATTGTTATAGATATTTTTCAAATAAAGGGTGTTTTTTTAACGATGATATAACTTTAATCTATAAAAAATATGAAAGTAAATATATTGTGATCGAAAACATAATGCTATGTAAAAGAACAACTTATTACATTAACGTTTAAAAATTATTTGCGGCATGTGGCCACCGCGGCAGTCTACCAGATAGGCTATTCTTTTAGTCCAATTTTGAGTGACTTTTCGAGTACTTCAGGTCGTATCATGAATAACACGAGTAATGTTGGCTTCTAAGGCTTCTATCGTTGCTGGTTTATCAGCATACACTAATGACTTGACGTAGCCCCACAGAAAATAATCTAGGGGCGTCACATCACAGGATCTGGGTGGATAGGTAACAGGTCCATTTCTCGAAATTAATTTGTCGCCAAACCTTGTTTGCAACAAGGCGATAGTTTCGTTCGCCGTGTGGCATGTAGCGCCATCCTGTTGCATCCACATCTCGTCTGGATCAATATCATCCATATTTTGAAACAAATATTCATGAATCATGGTTCGGTAATGTTCTCCATTGACCGTAACGTTCTGTCCAGCCTCATTTAAAAAGAATTAAAATTGAATAATTTGGTAACGTTGGTCAAGCGTAAGTTTATTCATGATGATTTGCCAAAGTATACTGAAAATAAATTTTATGAACAGTGTCAGATTGACAGTTAAGTCTGACAGTTGTTGCCATGTAAAGTTCTATCCAACCTAAAAAAACACCCTTTATAACCAAGTATTTTTACTATTTGCCCTTTGTCATATCTCATAAGTGTCAGAACACTTAATGCACTTCCTGCGATGATGGTGTATGAGAGACAAGGGGCGAGGTAATAGAAGGGTTCTGCAGAACAACTCCGTTATAAAAGGAACACTAACGGTGTTTTTCCAGGTGGTTCTAAAGCATAAAAGGAATACACCAAGTGACACTAACTCTAAATTATTAATGTTTGCCACTAGGCATAAATTTCATAACATATCAAACTAAAAAGTAAAATAAAATATGGTTTAAAAACCACAAACCTTGGCTTTTTAAAGCACAGCGAACTAAAAAGTGAAAAATTTATCAAGTCCTCACCTCAATTTCTTAAATTTTTCTACCTTATACGCTTTACTGTTTTACTCTTCTTTTCCTTATTTTTGTCCCCACTTGCTTTCTTTTCTAATTTTCAAAAAAATTTATTCCTCCTGCCTTCCCCCTTTCTTTCATACTTTTCGCCATTTATTTCACATTTTTCCGACCCTACAGCACCACCCGCTAGGCACGGCCCTGGTAATACAAAAAGTTTGAAAACCCCTGCATTAGGCTGTAGCCAAGAGCGCGAGGATTGCGAGGGAGCGCCGAAATCGAGAAAAGAAGGAAAGTAGGTGTCTCCTTTTTTTGCTCTTCAGAGAGGCTGGGGGCGCATCCTTAGGAAATACTCTGTATAATCCAAAAATCAATAATATACATGATATGCCCAAACTTTTAACATATTTTAATTGGATGTCCCCTACTCTATTACCCTAAAATGTCACAATTTCAAACTTTTCAAGATATACTTTCTACAAAAAATTAATCGGCGCAGTTTGTTGTGGGACGCTTTGCATATTTAACTAACTAATCAGAACTAATATAATATCTCGTATTTCAGGATTTACTAAACCGTACAAAATCTAATCAGCAAACCTACTGGTTTAAAACCTTAAAACAGTACTACAACAGACCAGAATGGGAGCTTTATGATTTAAGAACAGACCCTGCAGAAGTAAACAATTTAGTATTAAAACCTAGTATGAAAGAAGTCTTTAATCAGTTACAAAATCGCTTGTTTGAGTGGCAAAAAGAGACTGCGGATCCTTGGATATGTGC
Organism: Listronotus bonariensis; assembly: GCA_014170235.1. Taxonomy (NCBI): domain Eukaryota; kingdom Metazoa; phylum Arthropoda; class Insecta; order Coleoptera; family Curculionidae; genus Listronotus; species Listronotus bonariensis. Next base: position 10,869 of record JACEGR010012003.1, on the reverse strand, counting down.
TCCTCATGCTGTTTTGGAAGACAAAGGGGATTTTAAAGATAATCCAAAATGTTTAGGCTTAGATAATTTATGGTGAATAAAAATAGGTATAAAAAATCTTCATATAAAATCAGTGACAAAGGATCTAGAATACACAGTAAAAACTAATTTTATATCATATAAGAAGGCTAGTTGCTTAGTATTTGTTATTGTTCTTATAATAATGCTATTCTTTTTACAACTTTAACACCCTCTGCATTGAGAACGGAATATTTGTAAACTTAGGTTTATATGATTTTTTACATTTAGTGAGACTATAACATAGCAGTTTGTTGTACCACAGTTTACACAGAATCTTTATCAGGGTGTTTCAAGACTTTCTACAATAAATAATAAGAAAAAACCTTCATATGAACATATGCCTTAAATGTCTTAGTTTTTGAACTACATGGTGTTGTTTTTTTATCCTGACTTTTGTACCAGTTAAGCTATTAAAAAAAAAAATTTGGGACGCCCCCATGCATCAGAAGACATTTTTTGGCATACAAGACAAAAAACAATTTTTACCAGTTTCGTCCATGAGAGGTTTAAGGTAAATGTTTTTTAATAAAAAAATGGTGCGCTACTGCACTTTTCTAAAATAAAAATATTTTTAAAATTCCCATTTAGTTTGGAACAAATTTGAGACTAGGTTCAAAAACTAAGATGTTTAGGACATATGGTCATATGAAGTTTTTTTCTCATTTTTTATTGTAGAATTAGCCCTTAAAGTTTGTCGGATAAGTTGTGAAGCACCCTATATTTAATTTAATTCCTACTGGGTGTTTTATTTATTTTGTCACTGATATATGAAGTATTTTAAGAAATTAAGGTAAATCTACAATTTTATAAAGACTGTAGTGATATTCTTAAATGAATAACGTAATTTTATGCAATTTTATAAGCAAATTTACAATAAAAATATTAAAATAAAAGATATTTACATTTTTTTAATAAACCAAATTTCCCTCACCATATAAATTTGTCCCTTCCGCGTTGCAAGATTTTACAATAAACTATTGGACCCATTTTAAATTGACATTTGAAAAGGGGGAAGTACAGAGGTGTAGATAAACGGCCAATTGAAAAAGGGAAGTACAGAGGTGTAGATAAACGGCCAACTGAAAAAGGAGGAAGTACAGAGGTGTAGATAAATGGCCAAGATCCATTAACGTTGTTAGGGGAATACATAAAGGGGCTGCAGATAGAAACACAAAAAAGTTAATGAATTTTGGGGCAGGTCACCCCAGGAAATGGTGTGTTTTTGCATTCCCATAAATCTTATGTGAGACATTTAGGGGAGGAGGAGTCGAGGAAAATCTCACCATGGGAGGGGGTCCAAAAATGACAAAAACATCTCACGTTATTTATGGACGCAAGCCACCTAACCTAAGGAAAAGTATCTCTATAATAAACTGATTAACAATCCTAATGTCAATTGTGGACCTTTTTTATTTTGTACCTGAATCAGCACTATTTCAGCATTGTTTGCTTCAGATTATATTCTTCTTTTTAAAAATATACCACTGGAAAGAATGCCTTTATTGTTATCAAAATAAAAAATTTAAAAATAAAACCATTTAGTACATAAAAATAAATTAGTTTATTGTCACAGAAATCCCATGTTAAAACCTAAAAAACACAATAAAATTTACAAAACTTTAACAAATTTTATAATATACCTATCTACAATAAGTACAGATAATTATACCGTTTAATAGCAGTAAAGAAACCCTATGGTTATTGAAGAGAAAAATAACGTAATATGTTTGTAATGTGGTAATGTTGAATTTCAAAAAAAAAAAACCCTCCACTGTATGATTTAAAAAGGTTATGAAAAGATATAGCACAAATCAAATTACATAGTTTAAAATGAACAGGTTTTTCTTAAAGAGGGTCGGCACCAAGGGTGATAAATTTAACAGGAGTCCTCGATTCAATTTCGGAAAATTTTGTGACGTAATCGTTTCCCTATTTCTTTTTTAATAGTACTGTCTTTTTGCCGTTAATTTTTGCTTTTTAGTCATTGAGAACTTTTGCATTAGTTTAGTTATTATTGTTTATAGTTATATTAAGTTGTTATTAGTGTAGGTGCAAGTTACAGAGACTTTAAAGCCTGTAAACAGGGATCACTGACCCTTTTTCTAACGAAATTTACTTTTAAATATATAAACGGTGACGTAATGAGCATAACATATACCTGAGGATCAATATTAAAACCTAGCACTCCAGGTGAAGTTTATCACCCTTGGGTCGGTAAAATGAGAAATTCTGCTACTCTCTGTTTTATATTTTCAACAACCAATGGGTCTATACAAAAAACTTAATACCAACAAATATGATAAACCAAGTTATAATTTCATAGACATTTTTTGTGCACTTGTGCAAAAATCGACATATACAATCTCTTAAACATTTTTTAAAGCTTGTAGCTCACATTTATATTTCTATACAGGATATCACATCGAAGTAAAAGGATAAAGAATATAAAAAGAGTATTATGTATACATACACATATTTTAACAGAAAAAAATCCAAAATATGAACATTTTAGAATAATATTTAAGTATTCAGTAAAACTTGAAAGTTATAATACAGAGGGTTTTAGAATAAGATGTTTTAGGTTAATTTAAGAAAAAGTTCAAATAAACCTATATATGTCCTAAATGTCTTAACAATTGAGAGATAGGATGTTAAAACAAATATCCATTTTTTATATCTGTGATACCACTCTCTATATTAAAATTTTGTACACATCCACTATGCAACTAGACGCATTTTATCATGCACTTTTTTTTTAGTGGCCGTCAAACGAGATTTAAACTAAATATACTAAGTGACATAGAAACTGAACACCCAGTTTAAATGGTTTTATTTTAATAAAATTTTGTATAAGTACTTAATGAAGCATAATAAGTAAATGATAAAAATTTCAAAAATGATTGCATTGGTTTAAAGCCCCTTTACCTTTAATAATGTGTGAATGCACCCCGATGTGTTACGCATTCTCCAACGCGCCTAGGCATGCTTCTGATCAGGTAGTCAATGTCCTCCTGTGTTATCTCATTCCAGGCAACCACCAACTCCTCTCGAAGTGCTTCTAGAGTCTGAGGAGGACGTTGCAAATTGAGCAATCTCCTACCCATCATATCCCACACGTGCTTAATTGGGGATAAGTCAGGAGATCTTAGGTATGCCATGGTAACAATGTGACATCATTACGTTGAAAAAGTCTATTGTGACTCTTGCAACATGGGGTCGGGCATTATCTTGTTGGAAAGTTGGATTTGTCAGAGTGTCAAGATAGGGTAAAAGATGGGGTTCTAGAACTTTTGGATATAACGCTGCGCGTTCATGTTACCTCTGATGAAGATTAAAGGTGACCTGGAGCCATAAGCTATAGCACCCCAAACCATAACTCCAACAGTGTGATGAACATGTCTTTCAACAAAAACTGTGGATTCCTCCTTTCACCACGTCGCCTTCTAACCCTGGCCTCGACCATCGTGCATGCCTAAACAAAATCTGGAGATCTCGTCACTAAAGACAATACTGTTCCATTCCTTGATCCCAGAGTGACCGTTGTCTGCACCACTCAAGGCGATTACGTCGGTGTTCTCGAGTTAAAGGGAGGACCCATTGTGGCCAGTATGAAAACAGGCGAAAACTTCTCATTCGTCGGTAAACACTTGCATGACAATAGGTCTTCCGTGTTCTGCAAACCATTCATTTGCAATGGACCTGGTAGTGGAGAAACGGTCCCTTAAGGCCAATCAATCTTAGGCGGCGATCTTCTACGGTCTGTTGTTCTACGGCGGCGTCCAGTGCCCCTTGCTCTTTGCGTACGGCCTTCTTGAAGCCATGCCTGACAACACCTAACCACAGTGTCTACACTTCTTTGCACTCTAACTGCAATTTCCCGAAAAGAAAGTCCAGCTTCCCGAAGTCCCACTATACGGCCCCTATCAAACTCACTAAGTTGACGAAATCGTACAGGTCTTCGTACTCTAGGCATCGTAACCAATCGTGAAGAATGTCAACAACCAAAATCCGCCAAATTTGAATCTTTACTGCGGCTGCAATATATCATTTTAGATCGTTAGTGAATTTAAAAAAAACAGTATAAAAACCGGAATGTCGAACTGATAAGGCTGAAAAATTTTATCAATTGTTATTTACAGTAGGATAAATAAATTCACTAAATTTAATTAAAATAAAACCATTTAAACTGGGTGTTCGGATTTCTATGTCACTTAGTATATTATAAAAATATATGAAATGCCACTGATTATATAATATACGCTAAAGACATTCATCATACGAACAAAATCAAGAAATGATATTTACTCAGATGTGAAAAAATTGTTTTGTGAAAGTGCGGTAGCTCACAATATTTTTCTTTAAAAATATTTACTTCAAAACCCACTCAAACTTCACTCAAAAAGTAAAAAAAAAAATGTGGAATAAAAAATAACACATTTAGGACATCAGTTTATATGAATTTTTCTCTCTTAAAATCACCTATAAATTCAAATTCTTAAGGATGAGCTTCTTATTTTAAAACACTCTGTATGTACGAAATTTTCTGTTTTTTTTTCGAGAAACTAAAAAATATAAGGGCGAGACCCTAATAAAACTGGCCTGTAAATAAAGTAAGATCAAAAATCAATAAAAACTTCATTCTATATTACTAAAATAAAAATCTGGCATGATTTCTTAACACTAACTTTTAAAAGTTTTCATATTCAAAAGCTACCTTAAATAGTTGTGTCTACTCTGGTCTATTCTAGAATAATCTTAAAAAGAAAATAACACCAAAATTTCAATTGAATAACTGGTCCTACATTTTAATATCTTTGTGCTCGCTTACTCATTGTAAATCTTAAAGCTACTTCTAATGGACCTTTCTAAAATTATTTTAAAAACTGTTGCCCCACAGACCTGTCAGATGGATAGTATGATCGGACTACACAAACTGAATAGGAAGTGTGCTATATGATGGTATCATAGGCTTGTACAAGAGGCAATTGGGTTAAAAAGATTTGTACAGTGCGTCCAATATAACTTGTCCACATTTTAAATGTCTATAACTTTTTCTGGTTGTTAACTTAAAGAAATGCATCCAAAAATCAACTTATACAGTAAATAATCAAGTTTTTTTCTAGTATGAAGGATATACAAAACAATTTTAATAACAGAATATATTGACATATCTTACATTTTTTTAAATGGGACACCTTGTATATTATACCACCATTAAAAACGGTCTTTTAAGAACCTTAGAAAAATATCACATTTGATATACCTATCTTTATTAGTTTCGGAAATATGACCATTTAAATCTATAAATAATATACAGGGTGTTCATTTAAAAACTTTCCACTCAAGTTATCTTCGAAACGAGACAGATTTGAGAAAATCGCCGGAAACACGTCAAGATATTTATTGAGGGGGAACGTTTTTACAAAAAATTGGACGGAGCCCCTTTAGTCCCTTAACCACCAGGGCCACTACCCCAAAATTCTTAAATGAGAAGGCGGGTCGACTGATACATCATTTAAAGCTCCTGACGAGTACTTTATGACCCTAGAATATGAAGTTCTACCTAAATACCTGATTTGGATGGTCATATTCCCAAACTAATAAAGTTAGATGGTACTTAATGTGGTATTTTCTTAAAGCTCATTTAAAGATCTTTTAATGGTAAAATAATATACAGGTTCTTAAATAAAAAAATATGTACTTTTTCTTCTACCCTGTTTATTACTACCAGTATCACCATTAAAGACCTTTAGAAAACGCCACATTAGGTACATCTAACTCTATTAGTTTCGAAAATATGGCCATCAAATCAGATATTCATAATATTTAAAGTACCGCCATTTTGTAATAGGTGAATATATTGACTTCATATTCTAGCGTTATAAAGTACTCGTCAGGAGCTTTAAAATGATGTATCAATCGACCCGCCTTCTCATTTTAGAATTGTGGTGGTGAGTTAAGGGTAAAGTGGCGCCGTCAATTTTTGTAAGACGTTCCCCTCAATCAATATCTTGACGTGTTTCAGCGATTTTCAAACTCGTGCAGCTAACTTCTGAGTGGAAAGTTTTTAAAGGAACACCCTGTATGTAATTTCCACTATACTATACCTGTCGATATATTGGAATTATTATGTTTGGATTGAAATAGTCATATTTCCGAAACTGGCAAAGATAGATGTATTAAATGTAGTATTTTTGTAAAGCTCTTTGAAGGACCTTTCTAATGGTGGTATAATATACAGGGTGTTACCATTTAAAAAAAAGTAAGTTATGTCAATTATTTCTGTTATAAAATTGTTTTGTGTAATCTTCATAACAGAAAAAAACTTGATAATTCACTGTACAAGTTGGTATTTGAATCATATGTTTAAGTAAAGAACAAAAAGGTATATACATTTAAAATGTGGACAAAGTTGGAGTTGGACGCACTGTACATGATTCTCATCTATATTTTTGCCATCCACTTTTAACTATATTCGAGAAGGATAGAAAAAATCTCCAGTATAAAAGTTTTATACTTTTCATCTATTATCTTTTGAGCATAACAAAGAAACAAATGAAAATCAAGCAACGCAAGAAAATGAATAGGTATATTTTTTAAATGGGACACCCTGTATATTATCACCAATAAAAATATCTTTTAAAAAGATTTACAAAAATACAAAGTTTTTGTAAAGCTTTTAAAAGACTCCTTCTTAATGGTGACAATTTACAGGGTGTTCTATTTTAAAAAAATTACCTATTAATTTTCTTGATGTTCATTTGTTTCTTTTAATGTTCAAAAGATAATAGATGAAAATTTAAAACTTTTATACTGAGAGTGTTTTTCATCTCTTCTGAATTATAGTTAAAAGTGGAGTGGTAAAATATAAATGAAAACCCCGTACAAAAGTAGCCAGAATTCGAAAAGGAAAATAAAATATTTGAAAAACAGAAAATAACTGCAAAAAAACGAATTACAGATTCTTACATCATTAAGACAGTGGTGGAATATACGGATTTGCCACCTGTGTTGAATTTTGATACTTTAGTCCAGAAACCAATTACATTGTCTATCAGAATTAATAGTCAAAAATAGATATGGTAACGAGTTCACTAATTTTTCGCTTATTTTTTTTCTAATATTCTTATTTGAATAAAGAGAAGCCGTCGAATAAAAAATTGCAGCTTAGTATTGTTGTTTCTTATTATAATTGAAGTTCATTCTGATTGGCATTTTCCAAAATATTGGCTTCATTAAAGTTTATAAAGTATTTCTTTATGTAAAGATGTTAAAATATTTGGTATTTAGCACTGTATATATAAGTTTATATATCGGTTTTTAAAAATTTCGAAAAAAAATAATAAAATTCATATTTTGTGTGTATAAAATATACAGGATGTCCCAACTCTATTTATACACGAAATAATCCACGCCCCTGTACAAAATACAAAAATAAACCTAAAATAAAAAATGTTTATTTGGGTACACTCTTTTTATTGACAATACCAGTTAATATACAGGGTGTCTCAAAATCAGACATTTTATTGGCAAGTGGGTTTTTTTAATGGAACATCCTGTATATTTTAACAAATTTTAAGTCTGTATTAAATGCTACATTAAAAGTGTATAACCACTATACGTCAGTTTATTGCTGGTTTCTGAGATATCAACAGTATGCAGATATACCCAATAACGATTAAAAAGTAAAGAAAGAAAATAATATTTTGGTTTTTAAATATAACTTTAAATAATACTGTCACTGTCAGATTAACAAATAATATAATAACAAAGTAACCTTTCATTGTAAGAATTTTAATATGTAAGTCAGCTATTTTGTTTATTTTAAATACATCTTTACTTGACTAACCTAAAAATCAGCCATAATTGACGCATTGCGCACTTACGGTTGCGGCAATTAAGTAAATATGTATCTAAAATAAACTAAAATGCTGACATACCTATCAGCAGTTTTTCCATGGAACATAATTTATTTCATGTTATTATATTATTTGTTACTTTGATAGTGACAGAATTATTTAAAAATATTTAAAACAATTTTTTTCTTTTTCTTGTAATGGTTATAGGGTATATTAGCATACTGTTGATATCTCAGAAACCAGCAATAATAAAAGTATAGTGCTATTTAGTTTTGATGTAGAATTTAATACAGAGTCAAAATCTGCAAAAATATGCAGGGTGTTTCATTTAAAAAAACCTACTTGCCATTAAAGTGTCTGTTTTTAAGACACCTTGTATATTAACTGAAACTGTCAAAAGAAAAGAGTGTATTCAAAGAAACATTTTTAATTTTTAGTTTATTTTCGTATCTAGTACAGAGGCGAAGTTATTTCGTGTACAAATAGAGTTGGGACACCCAGACCACAATTAAATTTTGTAACTCACAATAAAAAATTCTGAACTAAATCTGCTACCCCTCAAAATATGCTGCCCTAGGCTTCAGCCTATTCAGCCTGCCTGGTAAAACCGCTACTGCATTTAGATATCATACGATTGATCCGAACGTCTGCGGGGACCTTTAGGATTCGGTACACCTAACTAACTGTAGTAGGCAAGTTGTACATAAAAATTTAAATATATAAAACGCATATTTGGATAATAAACTTGTACTACATAAAAACTGGCCTTAATATTTGTAAGATTAAATTGGATTCGATTATGTAAAATAAATTTGAAGCTTAAGCAGAATTAAAATTATTTACTTTGCGTCTCTTTAAACCGGGGAATACACGGTCATTCAAACCTGAAACGCATTTGCATGAAAGCAAATGTCAAATGAAGCATTTGATACACACGATTCAGATGTACCTGTCAGTCAGCGTGAGTTTTGGCAGCTGGTGGTGTGATCAACTTGAACATAAGCGAAATTCAGAGAAAATATTTTTATTTGTGTTAAGGTATTCATTACTTTTAACTTTTCAAGAGCATGGATAACCCTGGTACATATCTATAAAATCACGCAATACATCTTCCTGGCGCCAAAGAGCCATTTTCTTAACTCAAAACCAACAATATAACCCCGTAAACGACGTTTCTAAACTGAAACGTTAACTGACAGGTCCTACGCATGCACAAGTTTGCAAGACGCGCGCCCCGAAAAACCAAACTCGGACATCGAGTCGCATGCCAAGCCAGATGTGGCAGTTTTTTAATACACACGGTCAAATTTCCATGCGAGCTTTGGCTTTTTGACAGATGTGACAGTTTTGCATGACCGTGTATACCCCCTGTTGACAGGATGTTTCTAAACAAATGCGAAAAATTTAAGCACTGATTCCTTGCAGAATTAAAGGTTAGTTTCTTGTAGTAAACGTTGGATCAAAAGTCAGCCATTACCGCTCGGGCACGATAACCAGAGTCAGCGTTAAGCGGCTAATTTTAAAAATAAGTTCTTTTATTTTCGCGTAAAGATCAAAGACAGCGCTCTCACATTTCCCGCTCAACGCTGGCCGCTGACGCTTAGTATCGTGCCAGAGGCCTTAGGGAGATATCGCGGTATAAAAATGGCAAAAATAAGCTTTTTTTATCTTAAAACTAAAAGCGAGAATAATGAAATTTTATGGAAATATTACTTTTATAAAATGACAATTTATGTAAGTCTTTAATACGTCTTTAGAACTTGTGACAAGGGTGACAACCTATCATTCTTGTTGACTAAATTTAAAGAAAAACTTACCCAACAACTTGAAAAGAAAAGTTTGCCTGGTTTATTTTAAAACTTTTAACTTTTCTATTTTTTGTATTGGTAATTTTCAAGAAACCTACGGCAACTCCGATTTTGACGAAATTTGGTATACGGGGTTTTTGGGGCGCTGATCACGAATCTGAAAGAATTTTTGGCGGAAACGTTTCGTTCTCGAGATATTCATCATCAGAGTTCAAATTTAAACTAAGCTTATTTTCACTATATTCCCCCTTCTTTTGCACACAATTCTTGATTTAAAGCTAAAGTGTCACACAATATTTGATTTTCACCTTTTAAAACCCCGTTTTTCTACGTTTTTACATTATTTTTGCATTAAATTGAGTGCCTTTTCTTTGATAATGCAGCAACCATACCTACACATCGGGCTTCATGGCACACTGGGATTGAAATGATTCAAAGTATAGCTATGCAATTTAATGCAAAAATAATGTAAAATACGTAAAAACATCGGGGTTTTAAAAGGTGAAAATCAAATATTGTGTGCCACTTTAGCTTTAAATCAAGAATTGTGTGTAAAAAGAAGGGAATATTGTAAAAATAGGATTAGTTTAAATTTCAAGTCTGATAATGAATATCTCAAGAACAAAACGTTTCCGCCAAAAATTCTTTCAGATTCGTGATCAGCGCCCCAAAAAACCCCGTATACCAAATTTCGTCAAAATCAGGTTGCCGCAGGTTTCTAGAAAATTACCTTTGTATTAAACTTACCAATTAAAAATTACAGAATAGTGTATGTCAGGTTGGGAAAATTTATTTTAAGAAACTAATTGTCTGTAACTTATTAGGACGTTTCTATAATGTGTCATTTTTGACATATCTTATAGTCCAAGGGTCCGTGAGCGGCAGACCTTTGTTATTTTGTAAAAGTGAATTTTATATATCGTCGGTTTAAAGGTAAAATTCACTAAGTACATTTTTGCTAAAAAGAAAAGTCCAAGTCACTTGTAAAGTTTATTATATAAAAAGTCTTAAATTACGTTTTTGACTTCTATAAAGATTAAAATAGTAAATATGAAAAAAGACAATCTTTCTTTTTCTCATCACAAACTCTGCATAAAATCGATGTCATGTCCCAAATTTTTAAATGTTACTTAAGTGAGTTT
>JACEGR010012002.1:0-12981 GCA_014170235.1 Listronotus bonariensis | reverse complement strand
GATTTTATTTTTTTCATAGTAAGCCTATTTTACAAATTAAGCCCTTTCATTTAATACCCATTTTAAGGAAGTTGTGAAGAAAGTATGTAATCCGCCATTTTGTTGCGGCGGCCATCTTGGATTTTAATTTTTTTATAGTGGGCTCTATTCTACCAATCAAGCTCTTTCATTTAATAACCATATTGACGTTGTAGTGAAGTAATATGTTATCCAAGAGCGCAACTAGGATTTATTTTTTGTTTTATCTAAAAATGAGACACGAAAAAATGTTGTTTTTTTTAGTTAGTTAGAAAAATCAAAACTTTAAAGGCAAATCTTCCATTTATATTTTTTTCGTGAATTTAAAGAAATTTTTTGACAAATATCAAATTTTATGAAATTATCAATTTTCTTTCAAAAAATATAGCCAGTTGATTTTTTTACTCTACAATTTACATTTTTTTTATGCGAGACTTTCAAATGCCTCTGTTTACAAGAAAAGGACAGACATTTTCGTAAACTTAATATTAAAAAGTTTTGCATATAGTGCGAACTTAAGTAGACACGCTGTATGTCCTAAATTTTCTTTAATATTTATTCTGTTAACATCCATTTTTAATACATATATTTTTTCAATGCCTACATATACTAAGTGACATAGAAATCCGAACACCCAGTTTAGATGGTTTTATTTTAATGAAATTTAGTGAATTTATTTATCTTACTGTAAATAACAATTGATAAAATGTTCAGCCTTATCAGTTCGACATTCCGGTTTTTATACTGTTTTTTTTAATTCACTAACGATCTAAAAATGAATATTGCAGCCGCAGTAAAGATCCAAATTTGGCGGATTTTGGTTGTTGACATTCTTTACGATTGGTTACGATGCCTAGAGTACGAAGACCTGTACGATTTCGTCAACTTAATGAGTTTGATAGGGGCCGTATAGTGGGACTTCGGGAAGCTGGACTTTCTTTTCGGGAAGCAGTTAGAGTGCAAAGAAGTGTAGACACTGTGGTTAGGTGTTGTTAGACATGGCTTCAAGAAGGCCGTACGCAAAGAGCAAGGGGCACTGGACGCCGCCGTAGAACAACAGACCGTGAAGATCGCCGCCTAAGATTATTGGCCTTAAGGGACCGTTTCTTCACTACCAGGTCCATTGCAATGAATGGTTTGCAGAACACGGAAGACCTATTGGCATGCGAAGTGTTTACCGACGAATGAGAAGTTTTCGCCTGTTTTCATACCGGCCACACTGGGTCCTCCCTTTAACTCGAGAACACCGACGTAATCGCCTTGAGTGGTGCAGACAACGGTCACTCTGGGATCAGGAATGGAACAGTATTGTCTTTAGTGACGAGTCTCGATTTTGTTTAGGCATGCACGATGGTCGAGCCAGGGTTAGAAGGCGACGTGGTGAAAGGAGGAATCCACAGTTTTTTATTGAAAGACATGTTCATCACACTGTTGGAGTTATGGTTTGGGGTGCTATAGCTTATGGCTCCAGGTCACCTTTAATCTTCATCAGAGGTAACATGAACGCGCAGCGTTATATACAAGAAGTTCTAGAACCCCATCTTTTACCCTATCTTGACACTCTGGCAAATCCAACTTTCCAACAAGATAATGCCCGACCACATGTTGCAAGAGTCACAATAGACTTCTTTCAACGTAATGATGTCACATTGTTACCATGGCCACCAAGATCTCCCGACTTATCCCCAATTGAGCACGTGTGGGATATGATGGGTAGGAGATTGCTCAATTTGCAACGTCCTCCCTCAGACTCTAGAAGCACTTCGAGAGGATTTGGTGGTTGCCTGGAATGAGATACCACAGGAGGACATTGACCACCTGATCAGAAGCATGCCTAGGCGCGTTGGAGAATGCGTAACACATCGGGGTGCATCCACACATTATTAAAGGTAAAAGGGCTTTAAACCAATGCAATCATTTTGAAATTTTTATCATTTACTTATTATGCTTCATTAAGTACTTATACAAAATTTTATTAAAATAAAACCATTTAAACTGGGTGTTCGGATTTCTATGTCACTTAGTATATTTATTCTGTTAACATCCATATTTATTACATATATTATTTTAAATGTCCACATATTCTCATTAAAAAACCGAATACCTTTTTTTCCTGTTGGATTTTTCTTCTAATTTAGATTTCGATTCCAATCAGAAAAGGGTCCAACTTATCGGAAAATATGGGTTTCCCAATAAATAAATCCCTTGAACGGATATATTTTATCGCTTATCCCCATAGGTATTCCTTAAGTATTTACATAGGTTCGTAAGTATTGAATTAGATAACAGACACGACAGTTTTATTTATATATCCAGATATATTACCATATTTTCCTTTGAACACGCGGTTGCTCTATAAAATTTTGAATAAAGAGCAAAAGCTCAACATGAGATTTATATTTCCGGGGAATTTTAAAACATATTGGAAGAGAAAAAGAGTTTAAAATAAAACTTAAAAAAAACTAAACCGATTTTAAAATAAATAAAGTAACTAAACATTTAAAAATAATGAATAGATAAAATTAAAAACATGAAGCCGGGTAATAATGTGCGCTAAAGTACAAGATGTTAACAACTAAACAAACACATGCTTTCTATACTTTAGTACTAATTCTTATTACCAAACTTTATGATTATGATTTTTTCTATTTATTATTTTTAAAAATTTTTGTTAGTTTATTTATTTTATGTTTTACCCATCTATTATTGATCTGTAATACCTTAGAAACGGAATATGTTATGGTAGCAATAATACCTGCTATCACACCTAGGCATTATAAGCGGGCATTATGATAATGCCCGCTTATGATGCCCTAATGCGCTAATATGGAAATTTTATTGCTTATCCAATTTTATTTCTCTCACAATAAAGATCAAGTTTATACAAAAAATAATTTTATGACTTTGTGTACCAAGTAGATATCATCAGGAGCCTTCTTTATAAATTTTAATATTTGTTCTCTTCCAAAACTTTAGACTTCTTCGGGACGTATCCTTTCGACTTAACTTTTAAAAAGATATGAGACGATGGTATTGCGAAATGTCTATATTTTCATAGACCATCAACGTAGACCTTAGGGTGGAATACTTGGTCCAGAGAGAGTTCGGACTGTATTTTTTCCGACTAAAAATAATAAAGTTTGTTAAACATATGTATTAAAATAAAATCAATAACTTACCAGTTCCTGAAAATATGCCATTAAAACGGTTTCGGTTATTTGAAGAATTGCGTTCGCATCTTCCAAATACCAAATATGCCATACTCCCGATCATACTGTTGCCTTGATTTAACTGGCAAAAGATTTTCGGTCGCTTTTATGGCCTTTTCTTATATTTTGTGGAATTTCTTCCATTTTGAGCAAATCGTTAAATAAAAATGCCAACTGACTAACTGATAGAAACATCAAAGTCAAACTTAACACCAGTCATTATCTACTTACGTATACAGGTACAGGTGCAACTTATTTTTTATATTGCGAATAAATAATGTAATTAGTCATTGAAAAACTCTTCTTTGGGTAAAACATAAAGCATTGTATGCACCACGGGCTTTACTGGACTATAATGCCCATCAGGTCGAAATCAAGCCCTCGGGCTATTTCGACCTTCAGGGCATTATAGTCCTTAGTAACGCCCTTGATACATAAATACCTGGACACGAAGGCAATGAGGAAACGGATAAATTGTCAAAGAAGGAGCTGGCAGGACAATGGTAGTCCTACTGTAGTATTCCGTCATGGGTCACCTATTAGATCATGGATTATGAGGGGATCCCAAGACTGGTGGACAAGAACACCAGGACAGCGTCAAGCAGAAGTATTCATTAAGGCTTACTCGCCAAAATTTACGAAAGACCTTCTGAATTATAACTGAAAAGCAGTAAGAATAAAAGTGGGTCAATTAACAGGTCGTTGCAGACTAAATAAACACCTGAAACCATGGGCCTGGCAGAAGGTACCCTATGCAGGTTCTGCCAGTAGGAGGAGTACCCGCAGAACATGTATGGTGCTACTGTAAACCCCTTTGTCGTCTGCGGTTTGCAAAGCTGGGTGAAGAAAACCCAAAGCGGCTGTGGAGTCTGATTAAAAAGACCGGCTTGGACAGCGTGCTCTAACCTATGGACGGAGGACACAATAAACCTGAGCAGGTTGCAGTGATAGAGGATATACAATCCACCTCCTAATCTGTATTTTCACATTTTATTTACCATTAAAATTTGTGATCCACTTAATATTAAGTCCATCCTTGGTCATACTGAATATATTTTTTTAATAGATCTTGCACATGGCAATATGGCCCTAAGCGCTCACACTTTTTGTACAATACAGGTAGTTTTCTCTTGGTTTAATATTGTTTTAGGATCATAATAAAAATTATTTTTGACTCTTTAGCCTCGATGTGCTGAAAGACATTGTGTCTTGTAGTTTTTTAAACTATGTTATTGCTCCTTCTTTAGTTTAACACGCTATGGAAGTGCAGTTCCATTTTTTAAATTTTATAGATTTTCGCCTTCCTTAGATCAATTTATTGTCAAAAAAAAAAAAAAAAAAAAAAAAATGAAAGGTATTAGAACCCACGACCGGTGAATCCGATGTTAGCGAACACCCCGTTAACCCGCTCGGACATCGAACGGGAGTTAAAGTGGTGAGATAGACTAACAGTAATAAGCCACCTGCTCTTAGTCTAAGAAAGAGTTACATACAAACATACATACATACAAGTAAAGCTAATAAAAGTGGGTTTCAAAAGTAGTACCTGATCGAATGGATCACAGCTGTTTACAGTGCCAAGGAGTTCGTGATGGCAAATTTCTTGGCCTTTAGCAATGAAACAAGCAGCTTTTCGGTGGAAGGTTCATATCTTAGGGAGAACCAGATCCTGCCTATATGCCCATCTGGCCAAGATAGTTCATCCAAGTCAAGCGTGCTCTTGTAGAGGCGCTGGTTCAATAACTGCCCAATCCACAGCAGCCTGGAAAAAAATAAAGGTCAATATAGCACATTGTTATCTTTCTTTATTATTTGAGAATTAAATATTTAATTACACCAAAACTGTCAGTAGTTTACTATTTTGAGACCTGGTATAGCTTTTTATTCGGTCTTTGAAAATATGCTTTTAATCAATATTCGAATCAGACGACCCTTGGATTCGACGGAAATAAATTCAATCTTTCAATTTGATTTGAATCCTTTAAACCAGTTGCGACTTTATCAGGAGAAATAGGAAAAAAGGCCATTTCAAGTTAATCTTGGGAAATTTGATACTCCCTATTAAGGTTGTATTATTTAATTTTGTAAATCTACTTACAAACTGTAGCATCAGCCAAAACTTTTAAACATTAATATGCTAGCTCTTTGTGATTAGAATTTTTCATTGTTTCGGAACACCCCGTGAAAAGCAAAAATCCTCGTTAGTTAAAAATACAAAATATACCACTTGTCCACTAATTATTGGTACACATAAAAACTACACATTTCTTATGTCAAAATATTAGATTAAACCACACATCTTATTTCCAAAAGTTTATGTCTATTGAAAATAATACTTGTAATTTACACGATACTTTTAATACGTTTCTAAAATTGTAATAAAAGTTTTGTGATTTAGGGGTTTTGACATGATAAATTTAAATATAATAATCATTTCTATGTGTTAACTAACTACTACAACTACAATCTGTATTTTATTAAAGCTTATACAGGGTTAGTTCTGGTTAGTTCTGGTTAATTCAAAAATCGATCACGAAACTTAAGGGGTGATTCTACTTACTCTACTACTACAAAGTGAGGTACAGCTTCATATAATTTTTTCAAATGTCATTCGTTTTCGGAGTTACAAGCCGTCAACGTTCAATTTTCTATTTTGTTTTCGCCATTTGCATTTATTTTTAATCATTCAGTAGATATTTGGCACACAAATCGAGCTTTGCCGATTCTAAAATTTCCAAAGCATAAGTACTTTCTTTAAATACCGCCAGGGGCACTTTACCTAAAACTTTAAAATTTATTTACATCATAACTTTTTATTTTGACAGATATCGCAAAGCTGGGGCGCCATTTTATAGACAATCAAAAACTTAGAAAATAAAGTACTCTTTATTAAAGTCGATAAACCTCACGGTTTAGGTACCAATAGACATCAAAGTTTTCATCATTTTCAATCAAATTACCTACAGATGCTATACAGGGTGTCCAGTAACTCAACCGAGAAATTTTGCAAGGTGATTCCACAACAGAAAATAAGAGAAACATATACAACCTATGTCCTAAACGTCTTAGTTTTGAACTACGGTATGTTAAATATTTAAAAAAAAAACTTTTTTTTTTTAATTTTTAACACCTCCGCAGCCTAAAAACTAAAGATCGTTATGACATATGCTTATATGAAAGTTTTTTTTCTATTTTTGTTGTAGAATCTTTGTTTAAGCTTGTCCGGCTGACTTACTGGACACCCTAGCATTGTGTTGTGGTAATTTGATTGAAGTTGATGAAAACTTTGATGTCTATTGGTACCCAAACGGTGAGGTTTTATCGACTTTAAGAAAGAGTACCTTATTTTTTAGGTTTTTGATTGTCCTATACTGATAGCGCCCCAACCCAGATGCGAAAGTGCAGCGAAATACGCTTACTTGTTTCTATGACCTTGAGAAAGAATAAATGGAAAATCTGCACCAATGCATGGATCGTAGTATCTTTAATTTGTAAAAGGTTAAACCGCACCCCAAGGCGCTTAGGAGAATTAGACTTTTATAGTAATTAATTATGACACTTTTTTTATGTGGGGAAAACGTGATAAAGAATAATACACTATTTGAAAATTAAATTTTCTTTATTAAAATATTTACAAGTAAAAATTTTCCCTATGCTTTGAAGGGTAAAATATTGTTAGTAGATGTCACCTTTAGATCAATTTGTAATAAAAGTGTCTATACTGTTGCAGAAAATATTTTAAAAAACGATTAAACTAATGAGGGTTTAGAATGTTTAACAAAACGCCATATTTAAAAAAAACGTTGTCGTAAACTGCTTATTAAATTAATTAAAGGTATTCCGTTTTACTAGCTTAATTGTTTAATAAAAAGTTTTGGGTAAATGGGAATTAAAACAAAATAATTAAAAGCAGAGTAACAAGAGTTTCTAAAGAAACCCCGACGCAATTTTTTAAAGCAATGCAGATAGTTGCCATAGTAATACTGAGAAAACACCTAAATTTTCTTTATTTGGAATATAGCCTTTTAAATGGTAGTGCAGCTATAAATAAAAAAATCGTTTCCTTCTTTTAGGCACCTGTCTAAGTATTTTGTAAAAACTTTGTATTCATGTTAAATAAGTTTTAAAAATATTACTTTTTTAAGATTTATTTAATATTTACCGGATAAAATAGTAACTTTTTTGAAGGTTCTTAGAATTGTCTGTATTTCTTGATGATAATGGCTTAAAAATATTGTCGGCACGGTAGCGGTAAATAGACGTTTCATTGCGGATGACAAGATAGAAATAAATTTATTTTTAAAATGAACTCCGCACAATTTAAAATTCATCAGATTTTTTTCCAAAAATCCTCTCTTCCGGCAGACTTAAGCCCGACCTATGCGCTAAAAATAAGTTTTTAACATAGAAAAACCATCCACATAATTATCCACATTTTTTTTTTTTTTTGTAAATAGAACTTACTACATCAAGAAAATACTTTTAATGCATTTTTATATTAAAAAGTATTATGGTTACGTGAACATTAGTGTGCCCGATATTATCTATAGCGTGCATATTAACATGTACGGACTAATTAAAAATAACTTTAATATATTACAAAATATCAAATTTATATTCCACATTAAACGGTAAAAAAATTAAGAAGACACTTTACTAACACTTTAATAATAATAAAAAATAAAAGTTCACAAACAACTAAAAACAATTAACTAACTTATGCTCACGTTCTATACCAACAAAAATATGGGGACTAACTGACACCTAGATGAGCATTGGGTCACGTACTAAATCATTGGGTGTATATCCACCACGCAGTGGGAGGGACCATAGTGGTGAGCGATTTCAACGAACACGCTTAGTTTCGCATCTGGGTATTCTGATAATTTGTGCCTGAGTCACGTTATAGCCCTTCGCTCGGCTTAGTGAAGCCCTATCTCATGCAAGGTAGGAATAGGAGAGTCATTGAGCAAAATATGAGCTTTGGTAAAATATTGACGGTCTGCCATCCGCTGGGAATATGGTCCAATAATTTTCCAACACTTTTTATAATGTAATAGAATACAGCGTGTCTTCGGAAATTCTTACCAAATGGACAACTTTTTAATTATTAACTTTACGAAAAAAAGTGCTCTTTCATAAAAAGTCCTGCTTGATAAGAACATTCATTTTCACAAACATATTTGTATGTTGGATGTAGAGGGTGGCCTAAAAAGATTTGTTTGCAAATTAAAATACAGGGTATTTCCTAACTATGGTACGAAACTTTAAAGGGTGATTTTTAAATAAAAGTTCTTGGCCGATGTTGCTTCGTTTCTGAGATACATGTTATTTTCTTTCTAAAAGTTTTTTTAAATACGAAGCAAGATACGAAAAAAAATGTACGACAGTAAAATAGTAATTTAGGTAATAAGTGCATAAAGTGATAAAAAATACACTTGATGCATGTGTTAAATACTATGTTTTTTCCACAACCCGACTCGATCGTATAAAAATTTATCAAAATACCATTTTATACATGTTTTATTTATCTAAACTTATTAATTTTAATTTTTGCAGTACAGCTTTTTTATTGTAACGAAAAATATAGCCTTCATTTTTTAAGGGGCAATTATTCTCTTACACCTGAATTGTATCCGCAGTTGGTTTCTTGTAAAACATTTTTTAAAATATTAATACTAAATGTAAAAATTGCTTTTTAATGCTTCGTATTGATGCATTACTTGGTGTATAGCCCTGTTCTTAGGCTTCATCAAGAGTACTTCGTATACTAAAGCCTTTATAGTTTAGTATACGAAGTACTTTGATGAAGCCCTAGAAAGGCGAAACAATTTGTAGAGTAATGCTCTAATAATTTTTGAAACATTAAAAAGCAATTTTTTCTATTTAGTATTAAAATTATTCTCTTTGATAACTATGCATTTATTATTTAATTTTAGAAAATTTTATGTACTTACTTTTGTAGAAATAATACTAAAACAGGATAGATTCTATCTTAATTTCTTAGTCATCCAAATTCATTCATTACAAATAATTTTTATTAATTATTTATTAAATTTATGTGCAACTTGTCAAGTTTCAAAACTCGTGACACATGGAACTAAAATGACCAAATCAAAGGTAACTAGACCGTTTGGTTCAGTTGATGTCGCATTTACTGTTAATACATTGCATAAATTGATATTTAGGTTTATTGTAAAAGGCATTGAAACAAAACACTAATTTAAAGTGTGAAAAGCTTCGAAGTGTTAAAAGTTACTTTTTTTTAACACTTTATGTAGTGTACTAAAATGGAGTACCCAACTTTATGTTAACGATTAAAAAAATAGCATTGATTTAACGGTCATGGAACAAGTTATATTTTTAGTTACTTTATTAAAAAAATATATAAACCATATAAAAGCCAGTGGCGTACATTATTCTCTCAATAATTTTGGCTGTGGTGCCCACTGAGACGCCACTGGACTTAATAAAGTCAATCTAGTATGTATTTAAGATATTTATAAAAAATACCGATTTTTTAAAAACTTTAATGCTCTGTATCTCAGAAACGAAGCAACTGCGGACGTATGCTTTTAGGGACTTTATAAATGACATAGAAAACCACTCTTTCAAGTCTTTTTAGACCACACTGAACATCCAACCATCCAACATACAGTTATTTATGTGGAAAAGAAACACTTTTTTATAAAGCTATTAAAGTTTCCCATTTGGTAAGAACTTTCGAAGACACGCTATATAAGAGTTATACCTTATATCGTAAAATAATCTACTTATAAAAAAGCTTTTTACTCCCCCCCTCACATACAAATCATTTCTGCCTACGACCCTGTAAATTGTGACTGCCAGTTTTTGGTAGCGTAAAAATATTTCTGTTCAATATTATTTTGGTTTTGGGGTGCAAAGGTTATAAAGACATCAAATTAATGTATTTAACTTACTTTTTAAAAATTTGTCAACAGTGATTCTATCGCGCTTATGTAAAAAAACACAAATTTTAGTTTATATACTGGGGTGTGTCCGGACAAGTAGGGTCATACATGATAGAAGTGATAATGCATAAGCCAAAATGATGTTAGTACTTCACACAAAAAAATTCTGTCGCTCTTCGTTAGAGTGTTATGAACCCTCAAATTGAGATTAATAAAAACTTATTTTAATTAGAATTTTTCAACTAATGCACACAATACTAATGATATTTAGGCAACTTTAATAACATAACCTCGTACTAATGCTTTTTTCCATAGCAAGTAAACGGCTGTTCAGTAAGAGTCCCGGAATCGTACAGAGATGGGACGAGATTTTTTTCATTTTACGTATGCGCTTCTGACGGAGGTAGCACGTTTGAAATTTTGCATTACGACCGTTTCATTTCTTCATCTTTTTACAAAATACTTATTTTTTTATTTAAATAAATCTCTGGACCAGATTTAAAAATACGCATTGTAAATAATTAAGATGAGGCAAGGTTATACTCATTGAGGGGCTTACAAACATCCTTTTTAATAAGCTTTAACACATTTTAAGAATGTCCCTAAATCAGTAGATTTTTATTACATACAAAATGCCTGTATGTGTGGATTTAAGAGGAAATACAATTTTATGAAAACCGGAACAAGAGATATCGATTCAAATAAAGTATACCTTTTTTGTAAAAAAGATGAATGTCAAAATTTTGTCATCTCTGTCAAAAATGCATACATAAGATGCAAAAAAAATCAACACATCCATGTATAATTCCGCCATTGCCAGCTTACATATGGGGAGAAGCAGCTTGAAAAATAAAATTATTTGAGCTGCCCAAATATCATTGGTACTGTGGCAACAGTTTAAAAATTATAGTGGTATAGGTCAATTACTTCCTATTAAAGCATAAAGTCTGAAGTTAGACACGAAGTAAAATAGTAACGTAAGTGGGTGTGCACAGTTTTTATGTGTGTTACAGACTAGTGAAGTTTCAGAATTTTCGGTGCGGTAAGATCGAGTGCACAACACGAAACGTGTTTTTGCCTCACGTAAGTAATTTCATAACGTAACTTTGGACATATTTTATGGCCAGTTACTATATTTTGGATTAATTATTGCTATTTAATCCTAATTATAATAGTATAAAGGCACTAATTTAATGTGTAAATTAATATAGATGAAGACGGTTTTCCTATTTCAAATTTTTCATTAATTAGCATGTGATGGGGCAAATTCATACACAAGTATATGGGGCACATTCATACTGTATAAATGTACTCCTGGCCCTTTATGAATATTTTTTTAACTATTATTTTTTGTTACACAGACGATTATAGTTATAAATATTATATAAAGTAGTTTAACTGAAGTAATGGTTTCATTTTTACGGAAAAAAGGGTGTGTCTTTGGATGTCAAAGATCAGTTAATTTATCAGACATAGTGATGATATTACCACAGATCTTAGGTCATAATCTGTTAATAACATGGGCATATTAATTTTAGGTTTTGTAAGTTAAGGTATCTTTGTGTTAACCAGAGTTTTTATTTGATATAATTAATAATGTATAAGCTATTTTTTTACATTTTGAGATTGTTAGTTTTAATAAATATAACTGACTAAAATAAAGAATGTTAATAAGTGTCTTTGGTAGATAACCATACATGTAACGTAAAGACCTTTTAATAACACTCTGTTCACCAATCGGTACTTATGTTCATATCACGAAACTATTGCGATGTTAAAATAGGCATTAACAGATTTGGATAAAAACTGTTTTTAATTTTTGAATTTTACTCTTTGTTTTGTATGTAGAAAAATGTATTTGTGTTTTTTTATAAAGTATGGTATAAAACCATAACAAACAATAATTATAACGAATTAATAGTGATGTGAAATGTGCCCCTTCGGTTGTATGAATGTACCCCACTAATGGGGTACATTCATACATTTGCTTTTTTGTAAAAGTCTTATGGAAACTCGTGCATGTAGATTTTCAATAATATTAAGGTTCTACTACAATATAAAATAGTTAAGCTACTAGTGTGTCATAAATTAAAAGAGATATACCTAAAACACGGCATTCCACAAAGCAAAATATAAAAACTGTATGAAGCCTCCCCACTTTCCCCTCGGCTTGAGATTGCTTAGTTAAAAGTCACTCTGAATGCAAAGCTGATTACTGCTTTTTCGATAGCGGCTGAGTATTTTGCTCAGCGTAAAAAATGACCGCTGTCGCTTTTCAAACAGCGGATTTTGATAGTTTGACATTTGATATTTGAAATGGAAGCTTGGTTATAATCGCGATAAATATTTATTTTGCTAATACTTTTAAATATTTTCTTTGTAATAACGTTTAAATCCAAACAATTATTATGGATAAAAACAAATTTGGTCCGGATACCCATTTTTTGATCGTAAATAATGGAGGAAATCCTATTATAGAAAATAATAGAGTGTTGGTACAAAGTATAAAAGGTAAGGATAATTTAATATTTAAATGTACTACATATTTCGTAAATTTTTATTGAAATTACCATAGTTTATTAACTATGCTCGTAAAATTTTAGATAATTCTCTGTTTATATTCCTCTGTGTCCCCAAGTAAGATGCAAATTTTTGGTCTTACAACTGCGACAAAACTAACTTAAACAATGAAGATGTTTTAAGTGCTACTGATAATAATAATGTATTAGGTAGGTGAATATATTAGTTTTATTGTCTATAGTGATATTTTCTGCATCAATTACTTGGTAGACGCTACAAAGTTTGTCAAACAGTTATCATTA
>JACEGR010012001.1:0-12982 GCA_014170235.1 Listronotus bonariensis | reverse complement strand
AAGAATAAAAATTTTAAAATTAAATAACATAATAAAAGATGTAAAAATTAACAATATTGCTTTAGAGAGAGTGGTTCAGTATAAGTATTTGGGATGTATTATAGATGAAAATTTGAGTTTTCTTGAACATTTTAAGTTTGTTACAAACAAAATAGCAAAAAAAATCTATGCATTGGGAAGAATGTCAAAAAATTTAAGTTGTTGGTCTAGGTTGACCATATATAAATCGATTATTGCTCCCCATCTCTATTTTTGTTCTACATTGCTGTTTTTAATGAATGCTTCTCAAATGAACGTGTTGCAGAAAAAACAAAATAAAGCCTTAAGGATAATATTAGGATGTAGTGTATACACTAGTAGAACTGACATGCTAACAATGGCAAATGTTTTGAGTGTAAGACAGACAATTGTATGTAATAGTATGACTTTTATTTATAAAATGTTAAATGGTCTGATACCTGTGCATTTGTGTAATAATTGTACCTTTGTTCGTGATGTTCATGAACACAACACACGTTCTAGAAATAACTTTTATTTGAATAGGGTCAACACTAATTTTGGTCAGAACAATCTTTTTATAGGGGATTAAAGCAATACAATGAATTACCAGAAAGTATTAAGGCTTCTGGAAACCTAGCTCAATTTAAAAATTTATGTAAGATATATGTTAAGCAAAGCATTGTGATTTAATTTTAAGGGTATATATATAGTTAGGTACCTACTATTTGTTAAAATATTTTATAGGGTTAAATATTGAAGTATTTATATGTATATTTTTCTAGCCATGTGCTATTAATAAAGATTATTATTATTATTATAGCCAAAACCGCTATATCGAACTATTACCTTTAAATGGTTTTATGTAGAGATAATCTATCAATATACCTTGAAAACCCTAATTTTTTTACCTGTTAGTGAAGGAAAGATC
Organism: Listronotus bonariensis; assembly: GCA_014170235.1. Lineage (NCBI taxonomy): Eukaryota > Metazoa > Arthropoda > Insecta > Coleoptera > Curculionidae > Listronotus > Listronotus bonariensis. The sequence goes on along the minus strand of JACEGR010012001.1, from coordinate 12,054 downwards.
TTTATTATAGGCACGGACAATATCCTTACAATTTTCAATGCAGGATAAGTAAGACCCTGTACATTCCTTAAAACTATACTGGAAGTAGGTGTGTGGACATTCAATAAGACGTAGACAAATATGCTTGAAAAAAGCACAAGAAATGCTGATATTTTCCCAATATTCTGGTGAATTTTCTGGAACAAACTTGGGTTGTTGCGGCATGTTTTTTTCACTTTAAATTCTTTAAAGGATTCTTTTAAAAGCTGAGATATTTGTTCGTCATTTAAGCCTGACTGTCTGGCTTCTCTTTGTATTTTTCTACATTTTCTTTGTATTTTTTAAAAGGTTTTCTTTTAGCATTTTAGAGTCATAGTTTACATAAAATAAATAAAAATTTTGAATTTCATGGTGTTCATTAAGTATAAGAAATTAGATTTTAGGTTTGATTTGTTTATTTTTTTAACCTCACTTAAAAAGTACACACAAAGTCGGTTTCTAATATCCCCTTTCATTTTTTTCCAACTTTGCATTGTAAGCAGTCGCAAATTCTAAAAAGCTTTTATGTCGAATTAAAAAAAATGTAAACGTCAAAACACAACAGCTGTCAGTGTACCGGGTTTGTTTACGTGTGCAGTTAGATTTTGAAATATTTTCCTAGAAAAAACTTGTTTTTAGTGCTTATTTGTGTCACATGTGGCAAAAACAGTGATTTATCTTAAAAAAGCAAGTGTATAATTTATTTAACTAACTCAATCTAGTCATATTTTCCTTAATTTTTGTGCTTAATTAAACTTTTCTCTTCCAGGTCCTGTCCACCCTAACATTTTTTTTATGAATAGTATGAAACATTAGCCTAAAAATGTCTTTTGTAATATATATGAGCAGGAGGTCTCGGACCATCAGACTTTTGGCTTTCGCCGCTATTTTGGTGTGTATAATTTATTTGTTAGCTACTTACGATAAGGACACAGACCGAAGCTTTGCAAATTCTATATCAAGCAAATTGAAACAGGTAAAGTATGTGTTAAAAGATACAGTTCAAAAAAGTAGAATAAACCAACATTTTCAGGACACAAATGTATAGAAAATAACAATTTTTGCTGACCTAATAATGAGGTCAGAATTGGTGTTTGTATAATAGATATTTAATGCTAAAATATACCTATTCGGGGTTTTATTTTTATATGTCTAATCAATGAATTCCCACTAAGAGTTCGTTGTGTCTAATAATGATTATTGAAGAGATGCAGCTCTAAATTTATTACAAATTAAGCGGGAGGTGGCTTTGGTGGTTTGTAAAAATCAACTACAACCAATAAGGCTTTATTTTATGATAGTTGTATTTTTATCCGAATAATTATCACAAACTGACAAGTTTACTGTAGATTTCTAGATGAATTATGCTTACCACATTACAACACAGATTATAAAAATATTTGGTAATTGCTTACAAACCGAACATATCGCCGATTTTAATGAAATTTGGTATATGGGAGTTTAGTGGGACACATTTGGATTTTGAGATATCCAACATCAAACTTGAAAAGGAAGTTTATCTTATTTTCACTATATCCTCCCTTCTCTTTGCATATAGAAACAGGGGTTTTTAAAAGGTGGAAATCAAATATTTAGTGCCAATTTAATGAAAAACTCAAGAATTGCGTGCAAAAAGAAGGGGGAATATGGTAAATTTAGGTTAGTTTTCTATTCAAGATTGATGATGAATATCTTGAGAATGAAACGTGTCCAACCAAAAATTTTTTCAGATTCATGATCAGAGCCCTGAAAAACTACCTTATACCAAATTTAATTAAAATCGGCGATGGGTCCGGTTGGTAAACAATCACTAAATATTTATATTACTATTTGAAATACCTATGTTTGGTAATTTTCTAGAAACCTGCGGCAACTCCGATTTTGACGAAATTTGGTATACGGGGGTTTTGGGGCGCTGATCATGAATCTAAAGAATTTTTTGGCGAAAACGTTTCGTTCTTGAGATATTCATCATCAGACTTGAAATTTAAACTAATCCTATTTTGACAATATTCCCCTTTCTTTTTGCACACAATTCTTGATTTAAAGCTAAAGTGGCACACCATATTTGATTTTCACCTTTTAAAACCCCGTTTTTACGTATTTTGCATTATTTTTGCATTAAATTGCATAGCTATACTTTGAATCATTTCAATCCCAGTGTGCCATGAAGCCCTATGTGTATGTATGGTTGCCGCATTATCAAAGAAAAGCCACGCAATTTAATACAAAAATAATGTTTAAAACGTAGAAAAACGTGGTTTTAAAAGGTGAAAATCAAATATTTTGTGACACTTTAGCTTTAAACCAAGAATTGTGTGCAAAAGAAGGGGGAATATAGTGAAAATAAGCTTAGTTAAAATTTGAACTTTGATGATGAATATCTTAAGAACAAAACGTTTCCGCCAAAAAATCGGATTTGTGATCAGCGCCCCAAAACCCCAGTATACCAAATTTCGTTAAAATCGGAGTTGCCGCAGGTTTCTAGAAAATTACCATATGTTTATTTATGGGTTAGTTTATCAATATCATGATAAAAATTTGCATCATATGGGGTTAATTCAAAATTTTACAAAAATTTTAAACTAGGTCATTTAGGCATAACTTTTGATAACTTTTCCATTTTAAATGTATTACAATACATTTTAAGAAATAAGGTTAAATTACTCTTATGTAGTTTTTATTTTTTTTTACATACTCTGTATATTCTTTAACTTTTAATAAAACCAACTACTGCTAATACAGATTAAGACCATACACTAACTTTTATGGAGAAGAAAATTTCCTGACACATTGCAAATAAAAGGTTTTCTATTTTTTGCTCACTTAATAGACCAGTATGCTTTTAACAATAAATCTTACATGTTATTTCTAACAATGCAAATAAATGATGCTATAAAGATGATGGTAATTGTGAGCATTCCATTTAAAAATGTATAAATATGTTTAATGGGATTATCTTTATCTTTGATATTTTTAAGAGATAAACCTCTCAAAGTTTTATTAATTATGTTGTCCTAAATTAGGATTATCTTTTTAAGAGATGATTACTAAAAAATTGTATTGTGAAAGGTACAAGGTTTTAGTTTATATTTTGCTACCCATTTTGAACTACGAGCCCCATCTCAGTGAAGTTGGCCCAACCAAAAACCAAAATATGTAATTATGTTAGGTTCTTATTTTGTTTCCTCTAGGAATGTCCCAAAAACTTAAGGTATTAAAACTTATTAAAAGGTTAAAACGGCACTAAAAAAATTATCCTCAACTGTTGTAACATATATTTGATGGTTTAAACCATCTTAAATGTGGTTGTATTGACACAATTTTTCTAGGTTATGATTTGGACCACCCTGTAGATACTTTGCGGGACTGCATAGTTCAAAGGTAATTCTATCTTTTAAATATACCGGGTGATGCATCGCCGGGCGGGACATAGGAAATCCCATGTAATTTTTAATGGGGTCAATTATTGGCTCCCCTAATTATATTAGAGAAATTTTTTATTGAAGTTTATTGAAGAGCATGCAAATCTACGTCCATGGTAAAAACTTTAGATTTTTCGGTTAACCCGTTTGCTAGTTAGATGCTAATATATTTTTAAAAATTGTTACATTGTTATCGCCTCATATTTATGAACAACAATAAAAATACCAGTTTTTAAACAATCCTAATAACGCCTCTGGTCAGTTATGACGACATTCTGTGACCTATATCTCGTTTCTTCCATTATCCATAATCAGTGTGTCAAATTTTTTAAAGCAGTCATTAAGGTTATCAGATGGTTTCTCCTGGAATATTTTTCAGGATTAACTGTAGACTAAAGTAAACCATTTTTTCACATCCTACCAGTATTATATTATCTTGTTCTTGTAGAAGAAGGGTTTTTATTTAAAATCATTGAAATTTCTTTTAAACTGACTAAAACACTAGTAATCAATAAGTGGTCGTTGTTATTTTCTTAAGAAAAATATTAATGGCTGCTATGTCACAGCCAACTTTAATTTAAATAAACATTTGGACTAAAAATTTGTTAAAACAACTAACCTATACACCATTTGAAAGAGTATTTTATTTGTCATCATGTGACGTCAAAAAATATAGGGTGTTCCATTTAAAATAAGAAAGATATGGCTATTTGATTTTCTGAAAAATTAAAATTATTTTTTGATCACCCTGTACAATATTTGATCTTGATTTGACCTACGTATGATATGGCAGACTTTTTCTAATCTTATTACACATTTTAAAGTTTAAAGTGTTTAAAGTGTTAAAGTAAAATCAATTTAATTTTACCTCTGTATTTTTGAAAAAAATCAAATATCACAAAAACGAATAAAATTAGACACTTAGTACTATAAACAAACTTGAGTTATTTTTAAAGTAGAATCTAAAACCGTCATGAAATATAGGGTGTTCCATTTAAAAAATATAACTTTGATACGTCACCCTTTTTTGAGACACCCTGTATATACTAAAATAATTTTATACTGTGGTCTTATCCGACCTGTATATGTTCCAGTATTTACATTTTTAAAAACCCCATAGTTATGAAGCTACAGACCTTGTCGAATATGGTGGGCCACCCTGTATATGAGAAAATTATATCTTCTTTTTTTCAGATTTAGGTGGTCATATTTCGGAAACTATTAAATATAGATGTATCAAGTGTGGTATATTTGTAAAGCTTTTTAAAGACCTTTTTATGGTGACATTATATACAGGGTGTTCCATTTTAAAAATATTGACCTCATTACTTTTCTTAACTTTTTGATGTTTATTTGTTTCTTCTGTTATGCTCAAAAGAAAATAGATAAAAAAGTATGAAACTTTTATTCTTAACGTTTTTAACTATTTTTTTTTTTGGTTATAGTTAAAAATTGGTGGCAAAATAAACCCTGTAACTTTCAATAAAGTACCTTTTTAACAAAATGATAACCTGAAGCTACATTAAAAAATTATGAGGATTTATTAGATTAGGTTTACCCATTACTTTAAAAGATAATTACTTAAAAATATTACTAAAAAGGTACTTGCTACCACTTCTTTTAAAAGTTTCTTTATAAAAAGCTAACAAAAAAATCTATGTTGAAAAAAATTATCAATTTGTATTGTACAAAAGATCTACAGCAGATCTTCTTTCCTTCGTATCACACTGTTGGAATAAGTCTCTTGAGTTTCTAGGTGAGTCCCAGATCGTTGCTCTTGATAAATCCAAAGCTTTTGACCAGGTCTGGCATGCCGCACTTCTTAATAAACTTCCCTCCTATGGTCTTTCAACTACACTCTGGACTTGGCTCTCTAGTTATCTATCTGATCGACGTATATGAGTTATTGTGGACGGCCATTCTTCAAGCTTTCACCAAGTAAATGCTGGAGTCCCTCAGGGCTCAGTTCTGGCACCAACATTGTTCCTTCTTCACATCAACGACCTTCTCTCGTCCACAACTAATTCCATTCATAGTTTCGCCGACGATAGTACCCTTCACTCCAGTTTTCAGGTTTCTAAACCCATCACTAAACCTGACTTGGAAAACAAACACAGAGCGATGCAGATATCTCTTTCGCAAGATCTTAACTTAATATTGGATTGGGGCGCCAAAAATCTCGTCCATGTTAATGTATCCAAAACACAAGCATGTTCTTTGTCGCGTAAAGAGTCATTAAATACTTATCCTCTACTTATGAGCGGCCAAGTTTTACAGAGCAAAGACACCTTCAATCTTGTGGGCGTCACATTTGAAAGTAACCTTAACTAGCATAAACACATTGTATCTATAGCCACGGCAGCTTCAAAAAAGCTTGGATTTCTTTTTCGAGCCAAAAGTATTTTTCCGCTTCTAATTTATACACTTTATATGTGTCCCAAATCCGACCTCCCTTGGAATATTGTTCTCATATCTGGGGCATGGCGTCCTCCACAACCCTAAGCATTCTTGATTCTATTCAAAGAAGAACTATTCGTCTCATTAATGATCCTTTACTTACAGAAAGGCTTCCCTCTCTTGTCCATCGTCGGGCTGTGGGGGATTTATCGCTTTTTTATAGGTACTTTCATGGCTTCTGCTCTGAAGAATTGTCCAGTATAGTTCCTCCACTCACGGTTCCCAACAGAGAAACTCGTGGTTCCGCGAGTATGCATCCCTATACGGTTCAACTGGACAGGCCCCGTACTTCTCACTTTGTTCGTTCTTTTATTCCTAGAGTTTCTAGATTGTGGAACCTGCTGCCCGCGGAGGTCTTTCCTTCCCCCAAATCTTCAAGTATTTAAGTCCCGTGTCAACAAACTCCCTCTTACCTCGCTGAAGACACCCACGGTACGTTAGTATTTAGGCTTTTACCCTTCGTGGTTTGTTTAAAGATAAAAAAAAAAATGATTGTTTCTTAGCTAAAGAAAAGTATTTCAAATCCGTTCCATAGTATTTTTATTCAATTATACGTTGACCCATATAATTTAAATATGTGAACCAAATGAAATGCATAAATAGAAATAATTATTGGTTAGCTATGTAAAAAAATGTTATCACAAAATATTCGCAGTAAAAATATTTCACGTTGAAAATTAAGCAAAAAACAATGCATAAATAATGAAAAAAAAACTTCTATTTGTATATTGTATAGTTATAGGTCTGTATTATGTTTGCATTTTAATTAAAGTATTTGAAAAGTAGGTCGTTTGAACAATAGTAGGTAAAATGTCCAAGTGGTAATTATAATTGATTAAGTGCCATTTCACATGAGACGTTGAACGCGCTTATTTTAATTTTATTGGGTTTTTTGTTTTATTTTCTTTAATCTGACTTGGCGTGTGTATAAATAACATCTTTTTATGTTGTCAATCTTATACATATAATACCTACATATTAATCTATAGTTATCACAACAGGTTAAAACTTGACAAAATAGGAAAGATAAATAAAGGAGTTTCCCTCAGAGTTTCCAAAAACAAACAAAAAGTAACCTTTAGTTTACAAGAGGATAACCTCAAATCATCTGTGTTTGTTTTTTTTTTGAATTAAAAGTAATAAAGTAAATTTATGTAGATTAGATTAGTTTAGCTTGGGGGTGAATTATAATCCTCTATCACTGCAACCTGCTCAGGTTTATTGTGTATCCTTCAACCCTATGTTAGAGCACAAAATCCAAGCCGGTCTTTTTAATCAGACTCCACCAGCTTGAAACTGGCTACTTGGTAAATGTTGCTGCTTTAGGTTTTCCCTCACCCAGCCTTGTAAACCGCAGACGACAAAGGGGCTTCGCAGTAGGACCATAATAATATGTGTTCTGCGGTTTCTTCTTCTTCCTGGCAGAACCTGCATAGATTTTCTTCTACCAGGCCTATTGTTTCCAGGGTTGCTTTCCAGTTTCCAGTGACGAAAATTTTTGTGTGTCACGCTTCAGGGCTTGAAGCTCTTGAACTGCTCTAAAAAGTTAGTCACTGGAACGCATCCTTAGACAAGGAAAGAGAGATACTTTAAGAAATTTTAAAATTTCGTTGTTTTTAACCTTTCTTGGCTTTATAATAATAATCTCTTTTTAATATCTAATTCCATTTTAAATAAATAATTTTTAAAAATCCATCCTTAATCATAAAAAACACGTTTGAAGCACAAAAACCAAAAGAGGGGGTTGGTGCATGAGGGGCAAGGGGAAAGAAAAATGGAGTAGCTCAGAGGGTCTTTCCAGTGACGAAAATTTTTGTGCTTCACGCTCCAGGGCTTGAAGCTCTTGAACTGCTCTAAAAAGTTAGTCACTAGAACGCATCCTTGACAAGGAAAGAGAGATACTTTAAGAAATTTTAAAATTTCGTTGTTTAACCTTTCTTGGCTTTATAATAATAAAATTTCTTTTAAATATCTAATTCCATTTTAAATAAATAATTTTAAAAATCCATCCTTAACCATAAAAAAACACGTTTGAAGCACAAAAACCAAAAGAGGGGTTGGTGCATAAGGGGCAAGGGGAAGTCTCAGGTGTATAACACTTTCCGTCACTGGAACGTAGAACGAAATGCTCCTGAGCTACTCGGGAGCGCTCTATTTGCGTCACTGGAAAGCCACTCTGGTGCATAACACTTTCCGTCACTGGAACGCCATAAAGTAGAACGAAATGCTCCTGAGCTACTCGGGAGCGCTCTATTTGCATCACTGGAAAGCCACTCAGGTGTTTATTCAGTCTGCAATGACCTGTTAGTTGACCCACTATAATTTTTACTGCCTTCCGGTTGTAATTCAGAAGGTCTTTCGTAAATTCCGGCGAGTATGCCTTTATGAATTTTTTCGCCTGACGCTGTCTTGGTGGTCTTATCCACCAGTCTTGGGATTTCCTCATGATCCATGATTTAATAGATGACCCAAACAGCAAATACTTTCCATTGAGCAACCCCCATATAAGTAAAGCATGCGTCGCCACTATTTCTTGACCTTGCTGCAGAGCTGGGATACTCTACCAAACAATGGTTAAGCTCTGGAGCGGACATAAAGCATCGCGAGACCCGTGCTTTACTTATATGGGGATTGCCCAGTGGAAATTTTTTGCTGTTTGGGGACCTTATTTGGCATGACGGAATACCACAGTAGTGCTCAGGGCCTACCATTTCCCCTGCCAGCACCCTCTTTTTGCCAGTTTATCGGCTTCCTCATTGCCCTGGTGGCCCTCATGGCCTGGTACCCAGGGAATAGTTAGCTTGATGGACGCATCCACCTCTTCCAGGGCGGATACGCAGTCCCACACCAGCTTAGAGCTGATCTTCTCTCACTCTCTCTATTTTTTTCTTGGTTTTAGTCCCTTCAGGTCCAATCCACCACTCTCCCCTTCCGGACAATGCTTCCCAGGGCTTCGTCGGCGGAAAATCTGGATAATCGAGCTCGTAGCTCCCAGAAATTCCAAAAAGAAAACAAACAATTCAACAATCGATGCAATGCATAAATTGTCGGCTGTCAAACCAAGATCTGCTACTGGTGTTACGTATAACCTTCACTTTCACTACTGACAGTTCCCATGGCACGCCCATCTATTACCCGCCATTTGAGAAATACCTCGTGTTCACCACCAAACAGGATACCATCAGCTTATAGGAATCTTCGCTCATAGCGCTTAGATCCAGAAGAAAGATGCCGTCAATTTAGCGTGAATCTTTCCTTGATCCCCGAAGGTAAAAACGTTCGTACGACACCTCTAACCGCCACGCCGGGAAGAACTTTGTAGTCCTCTACGCATGTCCGCACTGTCCGGAGGTCAAACAAAGAGTCCTAGAGCTGATCTTACATGAACTCACCGCCCTGATGGCTGCCTGGCTGTCCGAATAAATTACTATGGTTTTACCCATGTAACTTCTTCTGGTGATTTCTCTAGCACATTGTTCTATGGCTACAATTTCCGCCTAGAACACTGTAGGGTGTTGTCCGAGATCAATGTAGTTATTAAAATAGAAGTGTTTGAAGCTACATAGTCATAATGCAGTGATTTAATTTAATTTTTCTCACAGAGATCACGAGTAGAGCGTGCGGTACCACAATTAGTTACAGGCCTTGGTAACTTCGAACCAAAAGAGATAGAAGATAGGGACGGACCTGGAGAAAAAGGACAGCCTCATCATCTGAGAGCGGATCAGCAAAATGATGCTGATCAGTCTGAGTCAGATTATGGAATGTGTGTAGCATGTTCAGATGAGATTTCTTTAGGTAAAAATTATTATATTTTATTTGTTTAGGTAAAAGAGGTTACTTTTCAATAATTTGTAGATAGAACAATCCTAGATACAAGATTAGATGAGTGTAAACATTGGAACTACCCTGTAGATCTTCCCTCCACCAGTGTCATCATAGTGTTCCACAATGAGGGTGGTCAGTGCTCCTTCGAACAGTACACAGTGTACTAAATAGAACACCAAAAAGTATGCTGAAAGAAATACTTTTGGTGGACGATTTTTCGGATAAAGAAAATTTGAAATACGAGTTGGAGAAGTACATTGAACAGTTTGACGGAAAAGTGAGGTTGATTAGGAATTCTCAGAGAGAGGGGTTGATAAGGACGAGGAGTAGAGGGGCTGTGGAGGCCAAAGGGGAAGTTATAGTATTTTTAGGTAAGTTCAATGGTTTCTTCTTAATGAAATTTAAATAATTACTTGGGTTTCTTTTAGATGCTCATTGTGAAGTTAACACTAATTGGCTACCCCCACTTTTAGCACCAATATACAGGGACAGAACAACAATGACAGTACCGATTATCGACGGTATTGATCATAAGACTTTCGAGTACCGTCCTGTATATGGAGAAGATCGACATTTTAGAGGTAATAAAAATATCGCGAAAAAAAATACAAAAACTCTAAATTTTCCAGGGATTTTTCTAAATGTAATATGGGTGAAATAGTTCTGAATTCGTTGGTGAAATCAATAATATTTCTTCTCCTTTATGTATCAATAATTTATACATACAGGGTAGGGATGCGCGGTGTTCATCGATGGTATGAAAACATCAATTTGATCAATTGGTTTATCGATAGTCGATGTTTTGCCATCGATGGGTGAGTATGGAAAACATCGATGGTATGAAAACATCAATTTGATCGATTGGTTGATCGATAGTCGATGTTTTGCCATCGATGGGTGGGTATGGAAAACATCGATGTTCGGCTTCGATGTCGCATCCCTAATACAGAGTATTTCATTAAGGATGAATAGGTGGCATATCTGAGAGAGTAATGGTCGTAGGATACTAGGAAAAAATCCTCTATACCACTAGGGGGCGTTACAGCTATAGTTGTGTACAAAAATACATTTATCTTGAAAATCGCCGAAGTGTGCATCTTTTTGATTCATCAATTTTGTTTGTAGGGCGTAAAATATAGGCTGTAGGGAAGGGTGAAATATTAGTGGTTAAAATTTTCATAACTTTGGTTTGCCTTAATAGAATTTAACAAGCTTGGTTTCATTTTAAAAGGAACCTTTACTGATTAAGAAAAAGTCCTGGTCCTATTGTCCAGTGGCGCAAATAGCCTCTGGTTTATTGGGGGCTTAGGCAAAGAATACCAATCCATAGAACCCCACAGTGAGATTTCAGCGTACCCTAAAAATTTTTAGTACCTACCGCGACCAACGGATGGCGAAAGTAGTACGATGTCGCTTTGCTAATACTATTACCATCAGAAATTGATAGCAGTCGCTGACGAGCATTCGGCCCGATCAGAGTGAGGATATACGCATAATTTAATAAAAATGAAATCCCCGATAATTTAATTTATTATTTCAGAATAGGATATATTGATGCGTTTTTACAAAACATCGTAAGCGACATTCGCCAATTTTACGGGAAACGATTTTTTTCATTGGCTTTATTTCAGATGAAGATATGTTCTATATTGGTTCGGCGGTTCATTTAATTAATGGTAGTTATTTGGGTACACGCCAAAAAATAAATTAATAGTACCAAAAAACCAAAAAAAAATAAAGCAAGTAAATAGAGAACTAAAAAATCGACGTTTTGGTGGCAAGTCTGCCACCGTTGTCAAGATAAATTAAATTAAAAAAAAAAATTAAAATTAACTATTATTTAGGTTTAGAATTTTAAAATTTTTAGCTTTTTTAGGAGATTCTGAAAATTTTGACATTAAATGTTAAATATGTTTGTTTTGTAATTCAAATTAAGAAGAAATCTAAAATAAAAACATTCAGATCTCGGTTTTCTTTAAAAATAACGCGATGGGAAGAAAAAATCGTTTCCCGTAAAGTTGGCGAATGTCGCTTACGATGTTTTGTAAAAACGCATCGATATATCCTATTCTGAAATAATAAATTTAATAATCCTATGGATACTGGGTCCATTTATCGGGGATTTTATTTTTATTAAATTTTGCGTATATCCTCACTCTAACTGATCGGGCCGACTGCTCGTCAGCGACTGCTATCAATTTCTGATAGTAATCGTATTAGCAAAGCGACATCGTACTACTTTCGCCATCTGTTGGTCGCGGTAGGTACTAAAAATTTTAGGGTACGCTGAAATCTCACTTGTGGGGTTCTATGGATTGGTATTCTT
>JACEGR010012000.1:0-12984 GCA_014170235.1 Listronotus bonariensis | reverse complement strand
CTAACTATACTAACTGACTAATGTTTGTAACAATTTCTGCGTTTTACGATTGTTGATATGTTGCTAACATGTTTCCAACATTCTGCCTTATAGGTTTGTTCCAGCAGGCTGTCAGAAATGTTTGCAACCGTTCGGATTCTGCGCACGTCAAATTTGTTGTTCCAGCAGTGCCATGTTTCTAACATTATACAATTGTTTGTTATTCCAGCAGTAGTTTTAAGATGTTGGAAACATGTTGGAAACTGTTTGAAAAGTTTGCAAACTTTCTTCAAACATTACTGACAATTTTTAACTTAACCTTTCTTGTATTGACGTATAAGCAGTATGTACGCCTTGTTTATTTTTCGTTCCAGCAGAAAACTGTTGCCAACATTTCTGACTAATGTTTGTAACAATTTCTGCGTTTTACGATTGTTGCTATGTTGCTAACATGTTTCCAACATTCTGCTAGAACAAACCTTATAGGTTTGTTCCAGCGAAGCTGTCAGAAATGTTTGCAACCGTTCGAATTCTGCGCACGTCAAATTTGTTGTTCCAGCAGTGCCATGTTTCTAACATTATACAATTGTTTGTTGTTCCAGCAGTAGTTTTAAGATGTTGAAAACATGTTGGAAACAGTTTGAAAAGTTTGCAAACTTTCTTCAAACATTACTGACAATTTTAACTTAACCTTTCTTGTATTGGCGTATAAGCAGTATGCACGCCTTTTTTTTTTCGTTCCAGCAGAAAACTGTTGCCAACATTTCTGACTAATGTTTTGTAACAATTTCTGCGTTTTACGATTGTTGCTAACATGTTTCCAACATTCTGCTGAACAAACCTAATAATTCCATGTTAAAGCAAACTGGCAACAACGTTGAGACACCGACTCGACGGCACGGTACAGGGGAGTTTTACGATTCCGGCGGGGCAGTGCGTGATGCACAAAGGGACTAAGGCGTAAGGGGGAGTGAAATAGGGGGAGCGTCAATTTGAAATTAATGGTTTCGCGGAGGTTCACGTATACCTTTAATTAAACTTTGCCTCGAGCAATTTTGTTTCATAAAATATATTTTTGGTAAGCCGCCGTGAAAGCAAAATCTATTATTATTTCCAATTAGTTCACAAATTGCTATTAATAAATTCAATTAAAAATTGCTTTTGCTTTCAAAATAATTTTTAAATGACAAAGAGTAAAAATATTTAAAAAAATAATAATTTAGAAATTATGTTTTATTTAAATGACTGAATGAATTATAATATTACAAAATATATCGTTGCCAAGAAATAAAATAAGGGTTTAGTAACACTAAATTTAATTAAAGGGAAATGTCAAAGTCGGTCTATATAAGGTCACGACATTCGGCCATATTGCTTTGACGTGTTATGACGTCACATCTCCCATTTTTCGGCCATGTTGTTCAGTGCCGGAGATATACAGTTTATTGTATTAGTAGAACAACCGTTTATACAACAGTTTTTAATTATTATTAAGTTGTAAATTCTTTTACTTTAAATAAAAACATTTGGAATTACATCTTTCAACAAATATCACTACCAAAACAATGCAAAATGAAATGTGCAAATTCTAGACGCCACTGGATTGATCATCAGCAGCGATTTTACCCAGTCTTGCCAACTTTTCTCCGTGGAGTGCCCATCCTTGCGTCCCCGACCTCGAACCGCCTAAAAGTTGAGGATATGTCGCAACCTTATAAATATAAACTAACCTTGGGGAAATGTAAGAAAGATAAACTTTATTATTAAAGATATGTTCTGTATTGATTCGGCACACCTAGGGTAGCAAATTTTCGGTGTAGATAGATTGGATTTCATTTCTTTTTTTTCCGGAAATTCCAAGATTTTTTGTAATAATATCAAAATTTGCTCTTTTTCTTTATCTTTGGACAAACCACGAAGGCTAAAAGCCTAAATACTAACGTACCGTGGGTGTCTTAAGCGAGGTAAGAGGGAGTTTGTTGACACGGGACTTAAAAACTTGAAGATTTGGGGGAAGGAAAGACCTCCGCGGGCAGCAGGTTCCATAATCTAGAAACTCTAGGGATAAAAGAACGAACAAAGTGGGAAGAATAAATTTATTTATCGCATATCTGCGAAATTTATTTGACAATACAACTCTTTCTACCAATGATCAAATAAATTTCGCAGATATGCCAATTATAAATAAATTTATTACCACATCTGCGCCGCATAATAAAACCCCTAATAATATTTTATAGACCTTTTTGGGAAAAACGTGTTAAATGGTTCTGTTTGTAAATACTTCTCTTTTTTAAATTTAGTATACGAAGTACTCTTGATGAAGCCCTAGAAAGGCGAAACAATTGTAGAGTAATGCTCTAATAATTATTGAAACATTAAAAAGCAATTTTTCCTATTTAATATTAATAAAATTTAAGAGTTTGCAATTTAAAATTTTCTTTAAAAATATAGCACGAAAAGTTACAGTTCAATAGATCTTTGCTTCACTAGATCTTGATTAATATTTCCCTGAAATTAATGATGGGGTTGAATTAAATTCGCTGTGATTAATATGGATAATGAATTGCCTACTAATCAGATAAGTCAACTAAGCGCCATGATAGCCAAATGGACCCTTATTAATTAAATTGCCCTAATATCAACGATCTGCCATAAATTATTTGCGAAAATACCTTTGTCTATTGATTTTCTTGATAATATATTGGTCTCTCTTATACTGGCCTTAAAAAGTACACCTAGTTTTATATGTTTAAGAGTGCTTTTAAAATGTTTATATTTTTTTTTATCTTAGGATATTCGCCTAGTGGCGTAGCTGGGTCAACAGGGGCCCTGGGGCAAAAAACTAAAGTAATGCCCCTAAAAATGTATTTGCCTCTTTTTTACCAGTAAACTCGGGGCTCCACTCAACTCTATGGAGCTCCTCTAAGCTTTGGGGCCCCGGGGCATCGCCACCGCCCCGCGTAGACCCATATAGTAGCTACGCCACTGAGTACTCGGAAAATATTGTGTATGTATGTATA
Source organism: Listronotus bonariensis (assembly GCA_014170235.1). Lineage (NCBI taxonomy): Eukaryota > Metazoa > Arthropoda > Insecta > Coleoptera > Curculionidae > Listronotus > Listronotus bonariensis. The sequence continues at coordinate 9,982 of JACEGR010012000.1, read as the reverse complement.
GAAGGAACAGTTTAAAAATGTAAATTCGGTGCTCTTTTATAAGAAAAAAATCACAAAAAAGTTTAAAGCAAATAAATCGGCATGCTTGTCTTCGCGGCCGCCTTTGCTATATTTCTTTTATGATATGCCGGTTGATGCAGCTGGTCATCGCACTATGGGATAGAAGTTAATTTTTTTGGTCAAAATTCTGAAACTTACCAATCTAACTTAAAATGGGGTGCTTTTTACTGGAAAAATATTATGAATTATTACAAATGCTTTTTGGAAACCTAAAACTTATTATATGTTATTATAAATTTACACCCCCTTAACATTATTATTTTTTATTGTACAAAATAAACTAAAATGTCACCTTGTTTGGTTAATTTGGTAGTATTCTAATCAGTATTCCGATGATTATTATCTCATATGATATACAGGGTACGACAATAGTTATGATTTTTTTAAATGGAATACCCTAAATATTATATCACCACCAAAAAAATCCACATCTTCCCAACTTTTTTATTTTTTAACGTAAAAAATATATAAAAACACTGTTTGGTAGATTCTGTAGAATCCATATCTTTACTCAGAATGCTTTTATTTTTTAGGATATACAGTGTAGGACAAACATATTAAATTTTAAAATGGAAAAGCCTTGTAAATTATAAAAATATCTTGTATCTGTCCTTACACAGAGAAGTAGCAAAAAGTAGGAAGGCAATTGTAAGTACAAAAACTGATAAAGAAAAAGGTAAAAAAATCTTTGACAAAAAGTAGCGAACTTCACTGAGACTGCATCGGAAATATAACAATAGCTCTTATTATTTAAACTCTTTTACTATTTTTAGTAAACAAGGCTAATAATAATCTAAGTAGAATAAATGTTGTATATTTTGGTTTACCTAAAATACATTTTCAAGTTTCTTATTACCCCAATAGAAGTCGTCATATCCTTTTATAATTTTGCGTACATGTAGTTTGGAGTATCTACTTTGAAATATACAGCATGACCCATTAAAATTTCAAAGTTGCTTTTTGGCCAAAATAATGGATTTCTATCCCATAGTGTATCGGCGCGTCGCTGTAAAGGATAGCGGCGCCTTTGTATAAAATAGTCAGGATTGCAGGCGGCCTTTTTATGTTTTTGTATTATGTTCAAAGGGTACCGAATTTGCGCTTTTAAAATGTTCTTAGTATATTTTTTTTGGAAATTAAATTTTAATAAACCCATAAAACCATTTTAACACGAGGATCCGTTGACTACTTTAATCATGTTAAATATGTCGATAAATTCCAATTCTAGTTGTCGTTATAATAAATATACGATATTTTTAAAATTCATTTTTATGTTTTTACCAAATATTTCTTCTTTTAAAACAGATTAAAATAAACCCAGTAACAGCAGTTAGTTTCAGTTTGTGTAAATATTTGTCTTTGCAAACTGCTTTTGCTTTTAGAGAAATTAATTAACTCGTTTTGCGAGCTTTAAATTATTAGTTGTGCTTGTAACTCATCTAGTTCTGTACAAAAGAACCAAAGAAAAGTTAAATAAACTCCAAATACAAACTGCATAAAACATGATTGATAGAATAACGACTTTTAACGAGATAATAGAGACATTTTGCACCTCTTATTTTGCAATTCCGTTGTGGTTAACGTTATTCTGAGTCTGCGCAGTAACGCAAACATGATCCGTTATCGTTATTAACCATACCGGACTCCTTTAATTACGGATGAATACCGAAGACCTTATCGTTATCGTTATCGTTATTGATGAACTAAGCGTGGTTGCCGGATTGTAGAAATTTTAATATCAATTATTTAAAAGGTTAAAATTTTAATGCCGTATTAATTAAAATATCATTTATACAAAGGCTCTAATTAGCAAAAAATCTATAGCAGTAATAAAAATCAAATAGTGTTAAGAAATTAAAATGGACTTGCACTTTTACGGATATTCTAAATCAGTAATTAATTTAGATGTTACAATCTGGCACACTTGCTTTTATTCTACTACCAAACTTAACCTTACTTTTTGTGTTTTGCTTATACTGTATTGTTTGCATCTACTTTAAAAACAGAAATCAACAAAAGTGTTTGCATATATTTAAATATCAATTTATATCTTATGAAGAATAAAAGTAAATAGTGATTTTTCGTTAACTTTAAAATCGGTGAACCACAGGCAAAAATGAGGTTATGTGTCGAAAGCGCAGACGCAAGATAAATTTCTTAAAAGAGGCTGCAAAATCTCTGTCTAAAACTGCTGCCGTAATCGTTATGTTTAATAACGATAACCATAAGGAGGCCAAAAACGTCTGTTATTTTAAGAGGTGCAAAATGTCTCTATTGTAGCCAAAAAAGTAACTGCATTTGTGTGGTTAAAAGGTCTTTTTATTTATTTTTTCAATTAGGGTAAAAATGTTTTTGAAATTTAGTTTGTTAGTGAAAATAATGGTCAATTAACCAGTGTAGTCTAGGTAGCAATTAGTACTGTAAAATTCATTAAACAATTTTAACGAGCACTATTTCCAATTTTGGTTTGGAATTTAAGTATTTATGAGAATAATTTTTTTTTGTTTCAGTTACAAATTATTAAAACGTGTCCATGTTTTGTTATTCAATGTTTTTTAAACCTTAATAAAACCTAAATTAAATTGAATCATAAACGGGTTTATTATAATATACAGTGTGAGTTATTAAATGTGCAACAATAATATGCGGTGTTTAAAGACATTTTTTGGGTTGCACTAAATTACTTAATGGCGAATATCTAGAAAACGGTTGCTCAGAGCGATTTTTACAAGGTATACCTTTTTGCTGTAAAAGGAATGGGGGTTCAATATTTTACTCGGATGGTACATACAGGGAAGCACAAAAAAAGTGGCGCCGTTTTAGAGAAATTCAAGTAGGGTAGGGCGGGGCTAGTTGAGCATAGAGGTAAGTTGGGCAATCAAAATATCTCAAAAACTATCGACCGCACGCGAAAGCATCAAATAGCGTAAAGAAGGGGGTTGCGCAAGGGAAACTCATTGATGCGACCAACTAGTGGTGACGCGGCGATCGAGAAAAGTGTCCGTGCGCATTGTTTATTTTGTGATAAAAAGTAAAAGCCGGAAAATTTTATCTGTGATAATTAAATGTATTCCGTTCTCAATCAAGTAAGTTGAATCTTAAGTAAATTTATTGCAGTTTTAATATGTATAAAGATTTTGAAATACAATTCTAACTGGTCCTTTAATAAATTCACTTTTTCTTTGAAATTTCAGGTTGGGGTTAGTTGAGCCACAGTTGCCCAACTAACCCCACGGTTTTAAGTACGAAATGTTTTATTTTTTTTTATTATTTAGGATACGGACTTAACAGTAAAACTACTAAAGTCTCCTCAAGATTTCAAAAGAGGCTGCAACCCGAACTTTATACAAGCAACAAAGAAAACGAGCTGACCTATCCAACTTATAAATTTTCTCTGAAATAGTTCGACCATACCCAAAGGCTGGTCCAAGAAAAGCTGCAATTTTAACAGATACAGCAGGCATTACAAAAGAAGCAAAATAAAAACTGCTTAAAAAGTTTAAAAATGAAGATGAATTCATAGATATTAATCCAATAGTTAAGCTAGTTAGCATGTTGTTGTCTTATTAATGAGACTTGTTGTTTTGTCACTATAAGATTTTAAATATAAAAAGCAAATTGTCAAAATGTATTTTTATTGTGAACGTATCTAACATTCAATGATATTGACTATACTTTAGAATTGCTCCACTAGCCCCATACCCTTGCTCAACTTACCACACCTATGGGGTACGTTGGACATACTGACTATCTACATTAAAATAGATGTAGCTCCTAAATTCATCGACTTATTAAAAATAAATTACTACGGACACTATTGATAAGCGAATAAATTGCTATCCATCAGCAGTGCATTATAAGCCATTAAGACTTATTTTTGAGGAGCTATAACCGATCAAGTGAAAAATAGCTCAACTAGCCCCGCCCTACCCTAGTATAGTTGGCATCCTGGTTCGCACCTAAAATTAACATCAGATATGAATAGCTCATGTCAAAAAACCCCTAAATACTAAGCTTATTACAATACTTAAAACGGATAAATAAGATTACCAAAAAAATTAAAAATATTTCTTGAATTATGACACCCTGTATTTCAGTTAATATCAACTTTTGTATAGTTAGACCCATATTTATTTCATTCTGAAAGCGATGCCGCCAAGTACACAAAATGATAAAACAAATAAACCCCTTTGTAAACAATGATTTATTGCAGCAAAAATATTTAACCCGAGGACTAAGCCACGCGTTACAGGTTTATGGCACGCCGCCAGAGACAAAATAAGAGGATGTTTTAAAGCTACGTGATACGTGTTTTCGCAATATTTTTATTTATATATCTAAAAAATATGTAATCAGGCTCTGTCAGAGGCCGTATGCTTTTCAAAAGGTTTGTTTTACTTTATTATTTTTTGTATACTTGGTCACATCACTTTCAGAATGAAATAAATATGGTTCGCTATACTAAGGCTAAGTTAGCTAAATCATAATAGTTTAAGGTAGTACTACCGGTGTAAAATTAATGTTTGGAAAAATTATGAAACTTAGCATCCTGGTACTTTATAATAAGAATATCAACCTGTTAAATTTTTAAAGGTTTACAGGCTGAACAAAAAGTTATAAATGAAAACAAATAATTGCTTTTAATACTGATCCCAATGGGAAATCGCAGATTTAATTGTACTTCTACAAAAACTAATGTTTAGATTTTAATGAAAGTTGTATTAACGGAAAAAAAATAATTCTAAACATTTTGGCTAATTGAAACTGACCTTAGGAGCTTGTGATAAGAGGTACTAATAAATAATTTAAAAAATAAATATGCCATGTGACTGACATGGCAACGCCGCCGAAAGGTTATAATGTGCCCGAAAAGCTTATTGAAAAAGGTATATTGGTATAGTAAGAACTTTGAAAGCACGCAGGGCTCGGCACCCTTTGAAAATAATAGCCAAAAACATAAAAAGGCCGCCTCGCAATCAGACTATTTTAGTACAAGGCGCCGCCGCTGTCCTTTACAGCGACGCGCCGATGTACACTACGGGGAGCTAGAAATCCACTACTTTGGCCAAGCAACTTTGAGGCTTTGACGAGCTCATGCTGCGTAACATTTCCTCAGTAGATACTCGCAAACCAGCATGTACGCAAAATATATAAAGGATACTCTGACGGCTCTCATTGGAGTGGTAAGAAACTTGAAAATGTACTTTAAGTAAACATAAATATACAACATTTAATCTGACTTGGTATTTGTGTATGTCTTGCTCACTCAAAAAAGGTAGAAGAGCTTAAATGATAAGAGCTATTGTAGCGTTTCCGATGCAGTCTCGCGAAGTCTCGCTACTTTTGTTAAAGATTTTCTTACCCTTCTTCTTTACCAGTTTTTGTACTTATCAACGCCTTCCTACTTTTGCTACATCTGAGTGTAAGGACAGATACAAGATTTTTATACTTTACAAGTTTTTCCATTTTGCACTTTAATATGCTTTAGTCCCACACTGTATGGTCCTAAAGGATAAAAGTCATTCTGACATGAAAGATATGGACCCTACAGAATCTACCCAACAAAACAGTGCTCTTTATTTATTTTATACGTTAAAAATAAAGTTGAAAGATGTACCTTCTATTTAAAATAATTTAAAATTATTTTCAGATTTGGACTGGTCATATCTCGAAACTACTGAGATGACACATCAAATATAGTATTTTTTAAAGCATTTTGTTGGCGGTGATATTATTCTAGGGTATTCCATTAAAAATCATACCTATTGTCGTACTCTCGTATATCATATAAGATGACAATCGGATTACTGATTAGAATACTACCGGTTCAAACAACTGACATTTAGTTTATTTTTGTACAATAGAAAATACATAATAATGCTGAGGGGGTGTAAATTTATAATAACATATAATAAGCTCTTATGTTTCAAAAGCATTTGCAATAATTTATAATATTCTCCAGTAAAAGCACCTCATTTTAAGTTAGATTGGAAATCCATTATTTTGGCCAAAAGCAACTTTGAAATTTTAATGGCTCATGCGGTAACATTTCAAAGTAGACACTCCAAACGACATGTACGCAAAATTATAAAGGATATGACGACTTCTATTGGAGTAATAAGAAACTTGAAAATGTATTTTGGCAAACATAAATATACAACATTTAATCTACTTAGTTTATTATTAGCCTTGTTTACTAAAAAAGGTAAAGAGTTTAAATAATAAGAGCTATTGTTGTGTTTCGATGCAACTGCGAAGTCTCGCTACTTTTGTTAAAGATTTTTTACCTTTTCTTTATCAGTTTTTGTACTTACAACTGCCTTCCTACTTTTGTTACTTCTGAGTGTAAGGACAGATACAAGATTTTTATAATTTACAAGTTTTCCATTTTATACTTTAATATGTTTTGTCCCACACTGTATATCCTAAAGGATAAAGTTATTCTGATGAAAGATATGGATTCTACAGAATCTACCCAACAAAACAGTGTTCTTTATTTATTTTATACGTTAAAAATAAAAGTTGAAAGATGTACCTCTATTATGCTTCTAAAAATAATTTAAAATTATTTTTCAGATTTGGATGGTCATATTTCGAAACTAATTGAGATAGACACATCAAATATAGTATTTTTTAAAGCATTTTTAAAAGATTTTTTGGTGGTGATACATATTCAGGGTATTCCATTAAAATCATACTATTGTCGTACTCCCGTATATCATATAAGATAATAATCGGATTACCGATTGAATACTGTCGAATTAACCAAACAGCTGACATTTTAGTTTATTTTTGTACAATAAAAATAATAATGGTTAGTGGGGTGTAAATATAATAACATATAAGTTTTATGTTTCAAAGCATTTGTAATAATTTATAATATTTTTCCAGTAAAGCACCATTTTGTTAGATTGTAAGATTGTTTAGAATTTTGACCAAAAATTCTGAACAATCTTACAATCTAACTTAAAATGAGGTGCTTTTTACTGGAAAAATATTATAAATTATTACAAATGCTTTTTGGAAACATAAAACTTATTATATGTTATTATAAATTTACACCCCCTTAGCATTATTATTTTTTATTGTACAAAAATAAACTAAAATGTCAGCTTGTTTGGTTAATTCGGTAGTATTCTAATCAGTAATCCGATGATTATTATCTTATATGATATACAGGGTACGACAATAGGTATGATTTTTTTAATGGAATACCCTGAATATTATATCACCACCAAAAAATCTTTTAAAATGCTTTAAAAAATACTATATTTGATGTGTCTATCTCAATTAGTTTCGGAAATATGACCATCCAAATCTGAAAAATAATTTTAAATTATTTTTAGAAGCGTAATAGAGGTACATCTTTCCAACTTTTTATTTTTTAACGTATAAAATAAATAAAAAAACACTGTTTTGTTGGGTAGATTCTGTAGAATCCATATCTTTCATCAGAATGCTTTTATCCTTTAGGATATACAGTGTAGGACAAAACATATTAAATTTTAAAATGGAAAAACTTGTAAATTATAAAAATCTTGTATCTGTCCTTACACTCAGAAGTAGCAAAAAGTAGGAAGGCATTGTAAGTACAAAAACTGATAAAGAAAAAGGTAAAAAAATCTTTAACAAAAGTAGCGAGACTTCGCGAGACTGCATCGGAAACACAACAATAGCTCTTATTATTTAAACTCTTTTACCTTTTTTAGTAAACAAGGCTAATAATAAACCAAGTAGATTAAATGTTGTATATTTATGTTTACTTAAAATACATTTTCAAGTTTCTTATTACTCCAATAGAAGTCGTCATATCCTTTTATAATTTTGCGTACATGTAGTTTGGAGTATCTACTTTGAAATACACAGCATGAGCCATTAAAATTTCAAAGTTGCTTTTTGGCCAAAATAATGGATTTCTATCCCATAGTGTATCGGCGCGTCGCTGTAAAGGATAGCGGCGCCTTTGTATAAAATAGTCTGATTGCAGGCGGCCTTTTTATGTTTTTTGTATTATTTTCAAAGGGTGCCGAATTTGCGCTTTTAAAATATTCTTACTATACCAATATACCTTTTTCAATAAGCTTTTCGGGCACATTATAACCTTTCGGCGGCGTTGCCACATGTCAGTCACATGGCATATTTATTTTTTAAATTATTTATTAGTACCTCTTATCACAAGCTCCTAAGGTCGGATTTCAATTAGCCAAAATGTTTAGAATTATTTTTTTTCCGTTAATACAACTTTCATTAAAATCTAAACATTAGTTTTTGTAAAGTACAATTAAATCTGCGATTTCCCATTAGGATCAATGTTAAAAGCAATTATTTGTTTTCATTTATAACTTTTTTAGTTCCCTGTAAACCTTTAAAAATTTAACAGGTTGATATTCTTATTATAAAGTACCAGGATGCTAAGTTTCATAATTTTCCAAACATTAATTTTTACACCGGTAGTACTACCTTAAACTATTATGATTTAACTAACTTAACCTTAGTATAGTTAGAACCATATTTATTTCATTCTGAAAGTGATGCGCCAAGTATACAAAAATAATAAAGTAAACAAACCTTTGAAAAGCACATGGCCTCTGACAGAGCCTGATTACATATTTTTAGATATATAAATAAAAATATTGCGAAAACACGTATCACGTACTTTAAAAAACATCCTCTTATTTTGTCTCTGGCGTGCCATAAAACCTGTAACGCGTGGCTTAGTCCTCGGGTTAAATATTTTTGCTGCAATAAATCATTGTTTACAAAAGGGTTTATTTGCTTTATCATTTTTTGTGTACTTGGCGGCATCGCTTTCAGAATGAAATAAATATGGGTCTAACTATACAAAAGTTGATATTAACTGAAATACAGGGTGTCATAATTCAAGAAATATTTTTAATTTTTTTAGTAATATTATTTAATACGTTTTAAGTATTGTAATAAAACTTAGTATTTAGGGGTTTTTTGACATGAGCTATTCATATCTGATGTTAATTTTTAGGTGCGAACCAGAGGATGCCAACTATACTAGGGTAGGGGCGGGGCTAGTTGAGCTATTTTTCACTTGATCGGTTATAGCTCCTCAAAAAATAAGTCTTAATGGCTTATAATGCATACTGATGGATTAGCAATTTATTCCTTATCAATAGTGTCCGTAGTAATTTATTTTTAATAAGTCGAATGAATTTAGGAGCTACATCTATTTTAATGTAGATAGTCAAGTATGTCCAACGTACCCCATAGGTGTGGTAAGTTGAGCAAGGGTATGGGGCTAGTGGAGCACTTCTAAAGTATAGTCAAATCATGGCTTGAATGTTAGATACGTTCACAATAAAAATACATTTTGACAATTTGCTTTTTATATTTAAAATCTTATAGTGACAAAACAACAAGTCTCATTAATAAGACAACAACGTACTTAGCTTAGCTTAACTATTGGATTTAATATCTATGAATTCATCTTCATTTTTAAACTTTTTAAGCAGTTTTATTTTGCTTCTTTTGTAATGCCTGCTGTATCTGTTAAAATTGCAGCTTTTCTTGGACCAGCCTTTGGGTATGGTCGAACTATTTCCAGAGAAAATTTATAAGTTGGATAGGTCAGCTCGTAAAAAGCACCTCATTTTAAGTTAGATTGTAAGATTGTTCAGAATTTTGACCAAAAAAATTAATTTCTATCCCATAGTGCGATGACCAGCCGCATCAACCGGCATATCATAAAAGAAATATAGCAAAGGCGGCCCGCGAAGACAAAGCATGCCGATTTATTTGCTTTAAACTTTTTTGTGATTTTTTTCTTATCAAAGAGTACCGAATTTACATTTTTAAACTGTTCCTTCTATACATAAAATTGATGCAAGTCCCATACGTTTTTCGGTTACAAGATCCAATGAGTGATAATAAATATCCGCAATAATTTTATTAA
>JACEGR010011999.1:0-12987 GCA_014170235.1 Listronotus bonariensis | reverse complement strand
TATAAAAATTTATATTTATCAAGGTCATTGAATATGTCTATATTTAATATTAGTTAGCAAGAACGATATGGGTAGTGTATTTGCTTTTTCTTTTTAATAAAGAATCACCTCTCATTATTTTTCGCATTTGCTTAGAAACATCCTGTATATGAATCCGGGTAATTGCCGTTATACTGTGAAAGGGTAATTCCAGTGTGAGTGGTGGGATATTTGACTCTAGAATTTCACTAATTATAAGCTATAATAATGTGATTAAAACCTATACTATAATAAAATGTATCACATAACATAAAATAATAGCTAATTAACAACATCCCCCCAATTATCACCTGACTGAGTGTGACTGGTTAGACATCAAAAAATCTTTCTCTTTTACCGCGGCATACTTAAAGTCAAATTTCACTTCGGCAACTAAACTTTTAAGAAATATTGCCTTCTCAATATAGAATTTATCCATCCTATATATATTTATTATTAAAAAAACTTAAACTGATTACTTACATAGAAGCAATATATTTTTTTATTTTGACTGATGGGACGGGCACTTGTGACTGATGGGACAACTACAAAAGATGTACAGGGTATTTGATTTAAGAGGAAAAATGACATATTTTTTTACTTCACCACAGTTTTAAAAAATTCAAGATAGCCAATCGATGTATTTTATTTCGGGGAATTTTAAAATCGTATTACAAAAATAACTGCAAAAAAAAACAAAAGAATTACGCCATGAGTGTTGTATTGTTTAAATGAAACACCATAATAATTTTTATATTTTTGAATTCTATGGTCAGTTCTAAGTGTTTTTTATTAAAGGTACTACATGTTAATCTTTTACTGTTTTTGAGTTATTATGGCTTAAAAGGTCACATTTTTGGCTTATTTAATTAAATATCTCAATATAAAATACAAGTAATGCAGGTGATTACCTGATTCTTTAAATGTGTTGAAATTTTTACCAATATTATTTATATTTATTTAATTATTGATTATATTATTTTATTATTATGCATCTTTTTTTTTTGCTTTACTGGCATTTTCTCCCCACTGGTAATATAGTGTTACAATCTGTAGTTTTTCATCTAACGAATTAATTTAAAAAAAGTATTAAAACCCAACAATAGGTTAAAATTTTAATGACTTTAAAGTAATCACCTGTATTACCTATATTTTGTATTGATTATATTTAATTATATAATATTAGCCGAAAATTTAAGCATCAATAACGCAAAAACGAAAAAATATTGACATATAGTACCTTTAATAAAAAAAAATAATTGGAATTGAGGAAAGAATTCAAAAAAATAATTATAAATATGGTGTTCTATTTAAAAAATGCAACATTGATGGTCTAATTCTTTTGTTTTTATGCAATTGTTTTTAAATACGATTTTCAAATTCTCCGAGTTAAAATACAACAATTGGTTTTTTGAATTTTTTAAAAAATATGGAAAAAGTAAAAAATATGTCATTATTCCTCTTAAATGGAATACCCTATACATGAACCTGTTTATTATATTACTTTAACCTAAGAGACATTTTTATTAATGTATTCAACTATTAAATAATATTTAAAATAAATAATAAAGAAAACTGTTGTAATAAATATAGGGTGGTAATTTGAAAACGAAACCAAGCTAATTTTTTTGGCATTCATATAAAGAAAATCTCTTGGACACGTCAATTTTTTATTTTAGGGAGAAACATTTTTTGTCACGTTTCCTCCCTAAACCCTATTATTTTCGTTAATATAAAAACTTTTTTAAAATTTAAGCCATTATCCAATTTCGCGTGGAATGTCCCGAGACACTCTGTATAAGCAAAATCAGAAACAGATAATTGCTAGTCTATCATAACTCGCCTACGTACGATATACATATGATCAACTAGAAATAAGGTCATTGAACATCGTTATCAAATAGAACTTTGTATTCTCAATAGCAACTTGTGCTTATTCCGTAAATAATACATTGTATCTATGAAACCAACTATGACAATTTACTGCTTGAGTTTCTGGTTAAACACCATATGATTTATAATGGCATGTCTATGAAGGGTGGTGTGTGATAATTCGGTTACAGAAATAATAATATATGAAATGTTTAATTGCTTAGTTTAAACAATGCTTTTAAATAATGTAAGAGTGTCTAAAGTTTTGTTTTTTGGAATATTTGTCATATTTTTACTACATATTACATTTATTGACTTTTTATAAATTTTATTAGGAAACATATAAGGGCGATATATCTTAAATATAGTTAAAATTTAAAAATAAATTAAGGTTTTTGGGGCCAGAAATATTTCTTTCTAAACAATGCCGCAATATACACAAAAAATGATAAAGTAAACAAACCTTTTGGAAAGCACATAGCCTCTGACAGAGCCTGACATATTTTTACGATAATTAAACAACCACATTTTTAAAACACGTATCATGTACTTTAAAGCAAGCCTCGTAATTCGTCTCTGTCCTGCCATAAAAATTTACGCGAGGCGTAAGGAACCAGAAACTTGCCGGGTTGAATATCATTATTTACAAAAGGGTTTGTTTACATTATGATTTTTTGACTACTTTGCGGCATTGCTTAAAACGAATAATGTTTGGCTCAAACTATACCTGTAAACCTAAATGATATGTTTGGTATTGCATAAAAAAATGGTTAAAGCTTTTTAAAAATTTTGACGTACAAAAACGAGTATTTGAAAATGACGTTTCGGTACCAATCCCTTGTCGAATTTATTGCGCACATCTGTGCAAAAAATCTCCCTTATGTTTTTCTTGTATTTGCGATATTTCAAAACAAAATCAGTAACCAACATTTTTAAATAAAAAATAAACCTTATGGAAAACCAAGAATATTACATCCATAGTACACACTTTCATCTTGCTTTGCTATTAATATTATTAATCAAGAACAACCTATAAAAATAAAGTAACCACATATTGTAGAACAAAAGGGTAAATACCGCAATATCATATTGTTTTCAGCGTTTTCTGTAAATTTTTGTTTTTGCAGGTACTTGGATTTGAGGTAACATTAACGATATTGGATTTTACTTCTACTTTTATTTATGGATATTTAATAGATTTTTTAAACAATCGAAGCAACTTCATTGATTATAACTTGTCATTCATTTAACCCTTGATATAAAATAAACTTTACATTTTAGTATTAATTAATTGATATGCAATTTAATTAACGTGTAAAGTTAAAAAACTTTTAAATTAGCTTTTAGTGCAAAAATATTCATGTATACAGTGCGTGTCCACTCATCACCCTTTCTCCTAACCTTTTAATTGTTCGGTATCTTGGAAACCACTCGTAAATCTCGCCAATGCGGGTGTCCTAGGTTAATAACCTCACGATTGATCACACCTAACTCCGTTACAGGTTATTGCTCTACTATAAACTTAGTAACTTTAAAAATTAGTATTATTTTATTCTTAAAAATGGACAGAGATAGGATTGCCCGAAACGTTGGGTAAATAGTTAAAATAAAGACCATGCAAGTCCGAAATTCTTTTGATATCACCTATAAAGAATCATTGTCTATTACAATCAAACAGTTATTAATATTTATTAAAAAATTTATATAAGCAGTATAAGAATATTCCAATTAAACTGTCAAAAAATTTAAATCCATGTTTGATTTAGTAGATATACCATATTGTTTACTGCTACTAGCAGTTCAGGATTATCCTATAAGCAATTGCTTAAATTGCTTAGGGCATCACGCTGAAGGACACCCAACAAAAAAAAGAAAAAAAATAAAAAAATAAAATATAATGACCTGTAAACGAAAAATAAAATTGGTTTGTGTCTTAAAAAGGTGATGGACTTTTTTGGTCCTCAAAACTTTTAAAGGTATCATGGGTAGGAGACACCACAGCACTGGTTTGCTGGTCTGGTTACTAGAGTGCATAAAAGGGGTGTTTAATTTTCATTAAACAATATTTTGTTTGGGATTTTTAAATTTTAATATTTCACAATTTCAAATAGTTTGCCCGCTGGGTAGCGGGGATTTCTACCATTAATTATTAATAAATAACACAGATGGCGCTTTATGTATAAAAATAATAATTTTCCCCGAAGAAGGCTATGCAGCAGCAACGAAAACTATCTATCGCGCTCGAGTCTAAAAAAGTATAAGTCATAAATTGTTTTATCGTCAAAAATTCCAATTTTCTCTGGGAAAATCCCCAAAATTATTATCAAAGTTTTTATATCATAAAGTGTTTTAAGTCTTAAGCAACACAAAGCAAATTTTAAGAGGAAAAATCCCTCCAAACTATACTATTTTATTACTTTTCAACTTCACGCTATCCGCCTTTGGCGTGCGCCATTTTTAAGTTAGCAACAAACAAAGAGTTCGCAATTTGCAATTGCTTTAGTAAAATTTTCAAGTGAGTGTATTACCTTTAATAACTAGTGACTTTAGAACCCGATTTAGTGACTTTAGAACCCGATTTATTGACTTTAGAACCCGATTTAGTGACACGTAACCGATTCTTAGTTTTAAATTAATACGAAATATATTATAAAATAATATTTCAGTTATTTTATTGAAGTAGTAGTCTTCTGGTCCTTCGAGGGGTAAGTGCAGAATAAGTTCCTGCACTATAAACAACAAATTATGCGTTAACATAATTTTTGGTCATAATCGAGCCGGATTTCGGTAAACAATCAGCGATCTTCGAATTAAAATCTGTAAAATAAAAATAAACGTCCATATCCAATTTCCGTGTCAAATTCCAGTGACTCTCAATCAATCCGTCAAGAGTAAAGTTTTTAGAGACTGCCAGTTCTCAGAGACTTTCAGTGTGTTCCAGTAGTGTTTCAACGGTCAAGAAATAAAAAACTTTAGTGTGGAATCAACTCATAAGGTTTAGTAGAAATAGAACAAAAAATAGATCACAGTCAAGGTAGGATCTTTTTTATTTAAAATATATTCACGAGCATATTTTCTGTTAAAGACTATAAATTTAATTTTTCCACTTTCTATTTGTTATCAATTCTTTAAAGTCTCCATACTTGTATAAAATATTCTTGTAAACATTCCAATCAATAATTTTTAATGTCAAAAATGGATAGTTTAAAAAATAGACGTAAGTTATGTAAAGCTAGTATCACACGAGCTGAAACCTGGCTAAACAAATTCAGAGATACTGCTCGCCTCTCTGAATTTGAAATAAAAATGAGAGTCTAATGAAAGCATTTCATGATTATAATGAAGTTCAAGATGAGATTGAAATCTTGGACGAGGCTGAGGTTTCAGATCGAGAGAATATTGAAACTAAATATTTGTCTATTTCAAGTGTGTTTAGAGATTATATAAAAATCTAAGCTCTCAAGCAAATGCAATTGCGAATTTACAGACTCAGTCGCAGACTAATCATTCTTTTGTAAAATTACCCGATCTTAAAATTCCATGCTTCTCCGGTGACTTAACCGAATGGAATCATTTTTATGAATTGTTCGATAAAACAATAATTCAAAATCAAAATCTTTCTGGATCCGAAAAGTTAACATATTTGATTTCATTTTTAAAGGGAGAACCCCTAAGCTTAATTAGTAATTTAAAAATTAATGACAATAATTTTCAAATAGCGATTGACACCCTTAAAGACAGATTTGATAATCAATTAAAAACTATATATACCCACATAAAAAATATTTTAGATGCACCTTCCTTGGGTAAGACTACATCTTTGAGAACTTTTCTTACGAAAATAAAACAAAATTTTGATGCATTGCACAATCATAATGCTTATAATGTGGATTTAGTATTTGTGTATATATTAACTCAAAAACTAGACATTGGTACAATAAAAGCTTTTGAATTTGAAAGAGATCCAAAAGAAAATCCCACAGTTCAAAAATTATTAGATTTTTTAGAAAAAAGATGTAGAGTATTGGACTCTATTCCTGAGTCTACCTCTGTACACAAAAAACAAGAGTTAAAAACCTCACATCAAGTTAATATAAGTCAAATGTCTGATAAAAATCCAGATTTGCCAAAAACAAATAATAAACAATGTCTGTTTTGTAATTTCACAAATCATTCTGTTGAAAATTGTATAAAATATAATAATTTATCACATGCTCAGAAAAGAGCTTTTATAAAAAATAATCTCTTATGTTACATATGTTTACGTAACAACCATAAAACATCTTTTTGCAAAGCAAACGGCTGCTCCGTTTGTAAAGGCAGACATCATGCTAGTTTACATTTAGAATTTAATAATTCCCAAGACTCTCCTCAAAGCAATAAAAATCATACAAGATATTCTACTAATTTTCAAAGAAAATTTACTCATCAAAATTCAAATTCTAATTTTCAGAGTAGATCCTTTAATAATCAAAATTCAACTGGGGTTCCAAATTCAACAAACAGTCAATGCTTCAATCAAAGTCAAAATAATCAAAATACTACTTCTCAAAATACAAGCGTTCCAAATTCCAGCCAAAATCAATCAAATCAAGCTATAGAAAATAATTTACATAATCAAGTGCAAAATTCTGAACACCAAGTGTTAACTACTTTTTCCGCCAGTGGTAAGGCATTATTGGCTACTGCTGAAATCTCAATTTTTTCTGTAGACCATGTAAAATATAAAGTCAGGGCCGTACTTGACCCATGCAGTACAACTTCATTAATCACAGATTCTTTAATACAAAAACTAAAATATAAGACTTTGCCAGCAAATATCAGTATTGAAGGTGTTGAAAATATTTGTTCAGTTTCTCACCAAATTGTCAAGAATCTGGAAGTACACTCAAATATTAAAAATTTCAAATTTAATGTCAATTTTACCGTTGTTAATAAAATAACACAAAATTTACCTCAAATAAATCTTATTCGAGACAAAATACCAATATCTAGTAATATAAAACTAGCAGATCCTAAATTTCACATTCCGAGTAAGGTTGATGTACTGTTAGGGGCAGACGTCTATTATAGTCTTGTAACCGGAGGAATTATAAAAATTCAAGAAGGTTTTCTAACATTATTAGAAACTCATCTAGGTTATATTGTGGGAGGTTCCATTCCTACCCAAGTCATCTCGTTACATAGTGCTCACATCGATAACAATTCAAACAATTCTGTTCAAAATCAGTGTTTATTTTTACAATCATCAGAAGATGATCATTTTCTTCAAAGGTTTTGGAGCATTGAAGAGGTGCCCTCCAATACTAAATTTCTTACGCCTGAGGATGAGCAGGCAGAAAAAATATTTCAATGTACTACAAAAATTTTATCCAATGGTTCTTATCAGGTAGATTTACCTCTCAAAAATCCTAATGAACATTTAAAATTAGGTTCTTCTTATTTTCAAGCAGAAAAACGCTTTTTAATCTCGAACAAAGGTTTCAGAAAGATCCTAGTTTATTTTCTCGCTATAAAGCATTTATAGATGAGTATGTTGATTTAAATCATGGCAAATATGTTCCTCTTTCATTGACTAATGATAAAGGTGAAAATAAATACTTCCTACCTCACCATTGTGTTGTTCGCGAAGCAAATCAGTCTACAAAGCTCCGTGTAGTGTTTGACGCTGGTGCAAAAAGTTCTTCCGGTCGTTCTTTAAATAGCATAATGCTAAAAGGGTATCCAGTCCAACCTGAACTCTATGACATTTTATGTCAATTTCGACTGTCAAAATTTGTTCTCATTGCAGATATCGAAAAAATGTACCGTCAAATCTTAATAAATCCAAATCAGACGTTCTTACAAAATATATTATGGCGAGAAAAACCAAATGATTCTTTAAAATGCATTGAATTACAAACAGTCACTTATGGCACAAATAGTGCACCATTCTTATCCACTCGAACTTTAAATGAAATTGCTATAAAAAATCAAAAATCTTTTCCTCTTGCTTCAAATGCAATTTTAAATGGCACCTATGTCGATGACATTTTAGGTTGTGCAAATTCTTTGGATGAATTAAAAGAACTTTACTTTGAGTTAATAAATATCTTTAAATCAGCAAATTTTAACTTGCACAAATGGGCATCAAATTCTAAGGAATTTTTAAATTTTATACATGAGAAAAACAATACCACTAACTTTGATATTAAAATTGACAATATTTCAAGCAAAATTCTAGGTATTTCCTGGAATTCAGAATCTGATTATTTTTAGTAACCCTACCACAAATATCTGAAAAACCTCTAAATACTAAAAGAGAAGTTTTATCAAAAATCGCACAGATGTTCGACCCGTTGGGTTTTATAGGTCCAGTCATTGTTATAGCCAAAATATTTATGCAAAAAATCTGGTTATTAAAATTAGACTGGGACGATCAACTAAGTATTGAAATGTCAAATGAGTGGAACGAATTCATGCAAAGTATTTCACATCTTTCCCTTCTAAAAATTCCTCGGTATTTATTTTTACCAAAAGAGATTAAGAAAATTGAATTACATGGCTTTTCAGACAGTAGTTTGAAAGCTTATGGCGCATGTATTTATGTACGAACAATTTATTCAGATGACACTGTATCGTGTAACTTGATAACTTCAAAGAGTCGTGTAGCTCCAATAAAAACAGTCACATTACCGCGCTTGGAATTGTGCGCAGCGGTTCTTTTATCAAAATTAAGTCAAAAAATAATTTCTGTTTATGAAAACAAAATTCAAATTTCTAGCGTCAATTTGTGGACAGACTCAGAAATAACTTTATGTTGGATCAAATCACATCCCTCCAAATGGACAATTTTCGTTGCCAATAGAGTGGCGGAAATTCAAAATTTAACATCTAATTTTTCTTGGCGACATAT
The DNA here is from genome assembly GCA_014170235.1 of Listronotus bonariensis. Classification (NCBI taxonomy): domain Eukaryota; kingdom Metazoa; phylum Arthropoda; class Insecta; order Coleoptera; family Curculionidae; genus Listronotus; species Listronotus bonariensis. Next base: position 4,202 of record JACEGR010011999.1, on the reverse strand, counting down.
TAAATCTGCAGAAAATCCTGCTGACTTCTTGTCAAGAGGCTTATCTCCAAATGACATTAAAGACTCTACTATTTGGTGGCATGGACCACACATGTTATTAAATCCTTTTTTAAATTTCGATGATTTTAATCAAAATATAAACTTGCAAGAAGTACCAGAAGCCAAATCTAAATCTAACATTAAAGAAGTTTCTCTGCATATATTTAATAAAAGTCACAACATAATTTCCGATCTATTTGCAAAATTTTCGTCCTTTACTCGTCTACAACGTGTAATAGCGTATTGTTTTAGATTTTTTAACAATCTAAAATCAAATTCCATAAAACTAAAAGGTTCCCTATCAGTAAACGAACTAGAAAAATCAGAACTTACCATCATAAAACTTTTACAAAATCAGCATTTTTCTCAAGAAATACAAGAATTAAATTTCAATAAAATTATATCAAATAAGTCCATCCTACAACTGGCACCGTTTCTAGATGACTCTGGTTTACTAAGAGTCGGCGGTAGGCTTTCCTACTCCGACCTGCCTTTCACCCAAAAACATCCAATTTTGTTACCATCAAAAAACCATGTTGTTTCATTAATGCTTAAAAAAGAACATTTAATTCTTGGACATGCAGGTCCACAAAACGTGTTAAGTAATTTTAGATTAAGATACTGGCCTTTAAATGCACTTCGCGAAATAAAGAAAATAATCAGAAAATGCATGACATGCTATCGTTTTAAGGCGGTCAATTGTCAACAGGTTATGTCCGATTTACCGAAAGATCGAGTACAAATTTCACGACCTTTTACCAAAGTGGGAGTAGATTTTGGTGGTCCCTTTTTTATCCGCACTTCAAAGTTACGAAAAGCATCTCTTTTAAAAAGCTATATTGCAGTGTTCGTATGTATGACCACTAAGGCAGTACATATAGAACTAGTGTCTGACCTGTCCACAGAAGCTTTTCTGTTATGTCTAAAAGATTCATATCTCGCAGAGGTAATCCTCAAATTATTTATAGCGATAATGCAACCAATTTTCTAGGTGCTAAAAATCAATTAAAACAATTTTATGATTTTTTCCAAAATAAAAATAACCTTGAAACAATTGAAAATTTTTTAACTTTAATAAAGATACAATGGAAATTCATTCCTCCAAAAAGTCCTCATTGGGGTGGATTATGGGAAAGTGCTATTAAAAGCACAAAATATCATATTTATAGAGTTATAGGCGATTCTAATCTAACCTTTGAGGAGCTGTCTACTGTTTTGGCTCAAATCGAAGCCATTTTAAATTCGAGACCTTTATTCCCCATGTCAAATGACCCTTCTGACATGGCTGTTTTAACACCTGGTCACTTTTTAATCGGAGATAGTATGACTTCTTATCCAGAACCCGACCTCACAGAAAAATCAATTTCTAGACTTTCTAGATGGCAACTCTGCGCAAAATTACAACAAGACTTTTGGAATCGATGGTCAAAAGAATACTTAAATATGCTTCAAAATAGACCAAAGTGGTTAAAACCATTTAATAATCTTAAAGTCAACGATTTAGTCTTACTTAAAGAAGATAATACGCGTCCTTTAGACTGGCCATTAGCCAGAGTAATTGAAATATTACCTAGTAGAGACAATAAAATTAGGGTTGTCAAAATTAAAACTAAACATAACATTCTCACTAGAAATATAACTAAATTGTGTCCATTACCGATTAACGAATCTTCAGATATCCTGACTTTAAATAAAGACTAATTATAATTATTATTAGGTACTTCTTTTTCAAATAATTTTTTTTTTTTAGTATTTTTTCTTCAAAATTTTTAATTTATTGAAGCAGTCACTTCAACATGGCGGGAGGATGTTTAATTTTCATTAAACAATATTTTGTTTGGGATTTTTAAATTTTAATATTTCGCAATTTCAAATAGTTTGCCCGCTTGGTAGCGGGGATTTCTACCATTAATTATTAATAAATAACACAGATGGCGCTTTATGTATAAAAATAATAATTTTCCCCGAAGAAGGCTATGCAGCAGCAACGAAAACTATCTATCGCGCTCGAGTCTAAAAAAGTATAAGTCATAAATTGTTTTATCGTCAAAAAGTCCAATTTTCTCTGGGAAAATCCCCAAAATTATTATCAAAGTTTTTATATCATAAAGTGTTTTAAGTCTTAAGCAACACAAAGCAAATTTTAAGAGGAAAAATCCCTCCAAACTATACTATTTTATTACTTTTCAACTTCACGCTATCCGCCTTTGGCGTGCGCCATTTTTAAGTTAGCAACAAACAAAGAGTTCGCAATTTGCAATTGCTTTAGTAAAATTTTCAAGTGAGTGTATTACCTTTAATAACTAGTGACTTTAGAACCCGATTTAGTGACTTTAGAACCCGATTTATTGACTTTAGAACCCGATTTAGTGACACGTAACCGATTCTTAGTTTTAAATTAATACGAAATATATTATAAAATAATATTTCAGTTATTTTATTGAAGTAGTAGTCTTCTGGTCCTTCGAGGGGTAAGTGCAGAATAAGTTCCTGCACTATAAACAACAAATTATGCGTTAACAAGGGGTTAAAATTAAACAAATTTTATTTAGGTGTTTTGTTTCTGATACCTATATAAAATAAGAAAACTTTAAAGTTACGTTTTACTTTGATTGAAATTTAAGAAACTTCATTCGTCAATTTTTTCTACCTGTTAAAAAACATAATTCTAAAGTAAAATATAACATTTTTAAGAGAAAACTGTATCATAAAGCAAAAATTTGCCAGATATAATTATTGCCTGCCTTAAAATGCTTATTGTTTGTACTATATTTAATTTCGTTGGAAATTAATTTTAATTGTATATATGAACTGAATTAACCAAAAAGTTATTGCACTAAAAGTATAAAGTATAACCGAGGACTGAAATGCTATATAGTTTGCTAAATAAGAGTCAGTATTTTAAACATTTACCTTAACTTTAATTAATCCTAATTTTTAAATCAAGATAACAGAATAAAACAATGTGTAATTGAGACACGTTTTTTATTTATCTTCTCGTTGTTTCTTTAACAAGTTATATCGTTTTCGTTTTTATTTAAACTTATATAAACAAGGATATCGTAAAATCTTAAAAATTGCGTTAATAATAAGCAGCATCAGCAGCAATTCATCAAATGTTTCAAAAACTCCAGTTTCGTCATTGTTCTTAGATTTCGAATCGTAATTAGAAATATAGATTGTTTCTTAGCTGAAAAAAATATAAATTAATAAAGTCATGCAAGTGATATCTAAAAATGGATATTTCAATTATCTAATTAAACAACAAAAAATATTCTAATATAACAAGTATTAATTTTATATTTCCCTATTTCACTTGTGGGTAGGTAGTATAAAAAAATGATAAAAAGTTCCTTTTTTTCTGATTTATTGCAATAATAAATAAATTTAATAAAATATACTTTATATTAAATAAAACATAAAATTATTGGCAGTTTAGTTTTAAAAGTAAACAAAATAAATTAATACAAGTAAGATACATTGTTTTGACTGTTACTTAACTAACTCTATTTAATTTAGTTAGTAAGGAATTTAGTTTCATAATTTTCAGATAGTAAAATATTTAAGTTCATAACGAAATTTTATTTTTATTTAATGAATTATGGCAAAAAGCAGAAACGCCTTACCAATGTTGATTTAAGTTAGAAGAATAATTTGTGCCCTTTCTGCTAAAACCAGAAGTGATGGACAAATTTAGTTACGTCTAATATGGGTATTACGTAACACAATATACCTACAACGACCGCAATAAATAATAAACCATTTAAAAACTTATTTATTTTTGATTTTCCAAAAAAGTATTTTCTATAAAAATTCCTGCATATACCAAAACTCACAAAATACTGATTAATATTTAAATTAATTATAGTGTATACGAGGTAGGAGCAAATTCAAGAACATAAAATAAATAAAACCAGCTCTATTTTTGAAGTTGAAAAAAATGTTATTTGGAAAACTTGTCTAGAATTTTATATTATATTTTGTTATAGAAAATTAATAAAATAAATTTGTATTTTTGAGGGGTAAACAAGTTTTTCATAAGGCAAAAACTTTGTGGAACATTAATTTAAAGACGCTTTTGAAATTTAGCTTTATTAATCTGATCTAAATATACTTAAATACTTTAAAAATAATACAGCTTTGGCATTTTTTTTCAATTTAAT
>JACEGR010011998.1:0-12989 GCA_014170235.1 Listronotus bonariensis | reverse complement strand
TTGTAGAGAACTAAATTTTATGTCAAAATTTAAAGTTAAACTCGTTAATAAGTCAATTTTTAACTCGCCCTGTATAATACCAATTGAAGTAAAGTTTTGTATTTATTAGTTTTGACCATTTGCCCAAAATTTCTCTTGTAACCCCTATCCTGGGACACACTGTATAAAACATCAATGAAAAACAAATTCATTATTACACAACCTAAAATACCTAATTACAACATTCCACACACAAACATAACCTGGTACATTTTAAATTTTTAAAAAACATTTACAATGTGTGCCACACATCTTACTTTTACATTTTAATAGTGTATCAGATGATATTTTTTCATTTTTAAAGTGGTCCACAGTGGTGTCCATTTAGTATTCTCTAAAATCCATCCCCATTTAGCTGGACACGGAAGTTCAACCACTGGTTGGCAGAGATTACCCCAAACAAATCTTGCTTGATAAATGCATTGATTAATGTGAAGTGCTAAAGCATTCATTGTTGGGGGTAAATTCTCAACCGTTCGGTTTTTTGGGCAAAAAGTTGCATTCGACAAATATCAAAGTTGCTACTATCAGAATGTTTATCATAAATGGTTATAACAAATTTTGAGATCACACTTAATTGCTGAGATGAAGGTTTTTGTAAATGCTGCATTAAATCAATGGAAGTAGCTGTAACTTCCGGAAAAGTTTCCCAAGCTTCCCAACACTTTTTTTTCTTTTTCATAAAAGGAGGACGTGGTATCGCAACCAGTTAGTGAATGAAAAAAGAAAGGGCTAGACTTTTTCATTGATTTTTTTAGCAATTTCGGTACACGAAATATGTCTTACATTTTACCAGTACCAAACTCAATCCACACGTCTTGATTTTGATTTTTGTACTGGTAAACATTTTTTCCGTGTAATATTATTATTTATTATTACTAGTATGCAGAATTAGAAATAATTATAAATTAATAAAACTAAAGTAAAAAATATTAATAAAAAAATTAAAAGTATAACATTAAAAAATTCTATTTTTAGGTATTATACTGGTGTTGTGCTACTTTTGTACGCCACTGGTAGCTATTTATATTTAAAAGATAATAGTATAAGTTTATATACCATTCGATAGGGAAAACTTTAGCCTTTATTTTTGTATCCTATATTTTTTAAATTGGTGGATGGTTTGGAAGGTATATCGTAAAAAGTGCCGTGTGTATGCTCCCCTCCAACATTTTTTTACTTAATCAACAAAAATTAAATTTATATTATTACCATTTTGTAGAATTTTGTGCTCTATCTAACGACACTAAAATCAGTTTTTTATCATTTACCGTTTAGAAGATATTAGAAATAAACTATATCAATCCCTTAACCAACTTTGAGGGGGGTGGGGGGTGCCAGCAGGACTTTTTGAGGTGGGTCTGTTCAAAAATCTACTAATGTTGACATACTTTATTCACTGTATAAAATATTTGCTTCTACTCAAAACCGAAGTATCGGGCCATTTTAGAACAATAAGTCACTAAGCTAATTGGTGGAGTGATTCAAGAGGAAGGTTTATATGTGTAATAATCTAAAAAACATAAACAGAGTGTTTAAAAAAATAGTTTTAATTTAAAATTTCATGTTGACGTTACTATTGCAAATGAAAAAAAAATATTTTTAGGAATTGTGCACAGGTATCTATGGTTTATAAAAAAATATAGAATTGCCACACAGGGTGGGTCAAAAGATGGTATGTTAAAAACTAAAATGCATTCTAACTATGTTATTATACCATCTAGAGGTTTACAAAATTGCTTAAATATAAAGGTTTGCAAAATAAATATTAGTATTTAAAAAAAGAATATACGGGAAATACCCAAATTTTTTTATTAAGTTTATTATCACTATTCAACGGATTTTTATGCGGTTTTTTTAAAAATAGATATAGTGATTGAAGAGGAAGGTTTATATGTATATAATAATATACAAAATCTTTACGGTATTGGGAAGGGGAATTGTTTTACTCAAAATTTAACGCAAGCAAAGCCGCGGGCAAGAGCTAGTTGTGAATTACATTTTTTGCAACGAAGTTTAATGCATTATTTTGGAAAAAGTCCCGTAAGTCCAGTCCTGTTTAAATCTATTTGACCAAAATTGGCAAACCTAGAGAAAACATATTCATCTATTAACTCCTTAAAAATGAAAAAGATGGGCGTAACAGATAAAAAGTTATTATTAGTTACAAAGTGTGCAAGTTTAATTTGGCCCACACTCTATAACATTTTTTTCTTCTTATCATCTAAGCTTTGCAACCCAATAGGTCTCTATGACACTCGAGTTAATCCCCATTTAGCATCGTGGGCTCCCTATTACTATTTCTTTCACTGATTATCAAAGATAGGCCTTATAAATATATATATTTTTTAAATTAAAATTACAATTTTACTAATTTTAATTTTTTCTGTTTTATTCTATAAAATTATTATCGTGGATTTTACTACAGCGCAGTATTTATTTTTTTATTTAAATGTTTATTATTTGTTAGTTGTATACGCGAGATTGTATAATCAAACTCAATTACTTATTTAAATAAGGATATTTTTTGCCAGGAATTATTTATAATTAAGTGATGAACTAATTACTACTTTTGTTTAAAAATAATTACTAATCAAATTAAAAATCGGTCGTTTAAAAGATTAGAGGAAAGTTACCAAATATGGAATACCATATTGTTTTTTACACATAATTTGCATAAACATTAGAAATAAAAAACTTTTTGTAGTAATTATTCAGACATTCTTTATCTAATCACTACCTGATAGTGTTCAAGACACTAAAAAGTCAAGGAAGGATCGAGCTGGCGCGACGTGTATATTACAAGAATTATTTAGGCAAAATTGTAGACATATATTTATTTTTAACAAAGCAGTTGTGAAATTTTTATTAAAAAAAATCACAACTTCGATTAATAAAGAATTACTTATAATTACTTACAATTTCTTCTTATGGAATATTCATCAAAGCGATTAATGAAAGAGGTAAACATATACATTATCATTTTTTTAGAAATCAAGCTTCTTATATTTACCCCGGTTGGGTACAGTACGGAAGAATTTAATTTGAAAGAAATAAACTATCCTAAATGGTATTAAATTTTCTTTAATAACAATCAGCGCCATCTATCACTAAGTAACACAGTTATTACTAGGTTCCGTAATTAAAATATAAAGTATGCTTGTTACATGCAGAAACTTTGATAAACATCTTATCTTTTTAAATAAAAGAACACTGTGAGTGTTTATAAAATAACTAAAATGTAGTTTAGTTTGGTTTTGAACTTTGACAACGCCAACCGCCTCAAACACAGTGGCCTAGAGGAGAATAGAGTAAAAATACATATTTTGTGGGAGATTTGGAGAGTTTGCTTAAAAATGATTGTACCTATTTTGTTAGACTGCATGTATTAAAAACTAGGTAATCATAAGTTAAAATCATAGATATCCCACATTTAGATCCGCAATGGCTAGAAGGATTTTTGGGATCTTTATCTCATCTTAAAAAAATAGGCGCGTTTAAAAGCATGCGTAAAAGCCAAGGCCAAATACGAAACTGGCTTCCCGTCCCTCACCGTGCTCTCCGTACTCCGAACGGGAAATCCAGACAACGCGTTGATAAATTATGTCCGTTCTGAAGATAGCTCGTACAGCGCCCGTAAGTGACTGGTACCCAAGAGCACAAACCTGTTTTTCGCCCATAAACTTTTGTTGTTGTGTCTCGCAGGTGATAACTATTGGCAATCCATTCATTCTTGGCCACTATAAATTGATAATAAATACCTAGTAAGTAACTCCGGATATTGTAGTTTTAAACCAATAAAATACATGTTTTAATGTAGTAAATAGGGTTACTGACTTTTTAAACCAATGAATTACATTTTTTGTTCAGGTGTTTTTCTCAATTTATAGTAAACAGAGTATAATAGATCGGTGGGAAAACATTAATAAACACATTTTCTTGTTGTTTTGATGAAACGAAAGAGACTATCAAACCTGGGGCATTAATAAGGCTGTACCAGGGATTTTTTTAAGGGAAACGTGATGTGATCCACATCAAATATACACGTCGTGGACGGTCTAAAGCAACGGCGAGATCGATGCGTCTACGTATTAGGAAGAAGTTTACATGCAGCCGACAATTGAACGCATCAAGCTGTCACGACGTGATTTGCTTTAAACACTTAGATTTTCTTTGAGTGGGAGGGGTAAGCAAAACAAAAAATTAACTTGTTTTCGCAAATTCCAAAATTAAAATTTTTCGTTACCAGAGTTTTATTCTTTAGGCGATAAGCATCTGATACACGCGTTGTGCCACTTCAAAAATATATGGCCAATTTTTGCTAATGTGTGGAAAGTAGACGATATAAACGCCTCCTTCCACTCCATGCTAAGAGCTGCTCGCAGACATGGAATAGGCGACACCACATGTAGGTGGATACACAACATGCTGCAAAGTCGGCAGATCCTGGACACTAAATGAACATGGAATCAACAGAAAACAAAGAATCTGAACAAAGTCAAAATGTGCCTCATGAGATGCAGGAGCATGATTGGAAAAACCTGTGGACGTAAACCAAAGATGATCTTTGGTTGTACATCACAGTCATCAGGCCAATAGTGACTTACGGCGCTGTCGTATGGTGGCCAAGAGCACAGCAAATAACGACAATCATGAGACTTAATCGTCTGCAGAGACTGGCCTGTCTGTGCATCACCGGTACCCTAAGAAGTACACTTTCTATGGCTATGAAAATGATTCTGGGCCTCTGGACATCTTTATAAAGACGGAGGCCATAAATAGCGCCTATAGTATGATAAACACTGGGACATGAGACAACATCCTGGAAGACACGGGCCACACTAGGGTAACGGGAATCATCGACCTACAGCCCGTAAACGTGAGATCAGACCACATGACTGGAGTCTACAACTTTGAAAAGCCATACAAGGTCAGATGCAATCCTGACATATGGACAAATGGAACACCTCCATCACTTGACAGATGCCTGGTTTGGTACACCGATGGCTCAAAGACGGATGATGGGGTGGATGGTGGTGTATTTGGGGCAAGGTCTACAGCGACCTTTAGCCTTCCATTAGGAAGGCAGGCTACTGAATACCAGGCCGAGATGTATACTATTCTAGCATGTGTTCAAGAGAATATGAGAAGAGGGTATCACAACCAGACCATTCACATTCTCTCAGACAGCCAGGCAGCTCTAAAAGCCTTGGATGCCCATCGTATAACGTCAAAAATTACGATGGAGTGCCTAAACAACATCAAGGAGCTCGCCGCCAGGAACAACAGGATAGAACTTCTGTGGGTTCCTGGACCCTCGGGAATAGAAGGCAACGAAAAAGCGGATGAACTAGCAAGAGCTGGGTATTCTAGAAGGTTCAACGGTCCAGAGCCAGTTCTTGGACAGTCCAAAAATGTGATAAAAACAACGATAAGCAGATGGTCTCAACAACAACATCTCGCTCGCTGGCGTACATCACCTGGACAAAGACATGCGAAGGAGTAACTAGGCGATCCTTCCAAGGATCTAAAAACTAAAGTCCTACAGCTAGAGCGCAGTTAAGACAAGTAGTAGGACTTTTGACATGACACTGCCATCTAAGGAAACACTTGCAAAAAAAATGGGCACTTACAATGGACCCATAACATGCAGGCTTTGCGGGAAAGAGGACGAAACAGCCTTACAAATAATATACAAATGCAATGTATTGACACGCAAAAGACACAGTCTATTTGGGAACATACATAGTGGGAATGGAAATCCTCTCCCGCATAAACATCTTGGCAGAAATCTAATAAACCTGATAAACGGCAGTAGACTTCTGCAACAAGAGAGGGTGCACAATAAGCCAATAGGCTGCAGTGCGAACATGGTTGTAAGACCAACCCCGCCTTGAACGTACCAAGACGGTCTAAAGCAATAACAGAGATGAATATATCATCCTATCTGGAATATTTACATACAGGCATTCTTTGAATAATCTCTACCTGCTAGTGTTCGCTCACTTTTTTGATAAAGAAAATTGAAAAACCCTTTTGACCATCATCTGAAAACCCCGATTGTAAGGGAGTTATCACAAGAAAGTGTCGCTCGGGCTGTTTGTTGTTAATCCTGATACTGTTTTTGAGCTGAAAATTCCCTTGCAAACCCCAAGAAAGCAAGGTTAACTGTTAATCTAATCCTAAAATTAACATAAATAAAACTTATTTTCGTTTAAATAGGTATGGAAAAAAAATTAATACAAATCTCACGACTATATATTGTAGGATTTACATTTTATCAAAAAATAATAAAGGTTATATCTAGGGCAATATAAGAGCCGGTTTATTTGTTTCTGGCTTAGGGAAGCAAATATTTGGGCTAGATATTATGTATTCGGCAGCAACGAGCGGCGAATAATTATGAACTATAGTTTTGTTTACTTGGCTCTCGACAGGATTACGTTTTAGTTCGCAGCGTCATATGAACCGATTAACGTATTTTTTCGAGTGTTAGCCAACTAAGGTTACCGCTACGTAATTTTTGACGTAAATTGTTGATACGGAATACCTATTGATGTCTATTTATTTTCAAGAACAAATAGAAAATATTTAAAGAAACTTATTTAAAATATTTTATTCAGTCTACCTTGGTAATAGCTCTGTAAATATTATCAGTAAATACATTGTAGTGAAGTAAGAATTGACTTCGAAGTAACATGAAATATTTTGTGCGAAGCTTCTGCTGTAGTGATACTACAGGTATTACGAAAATGAAGAATAAAAAACGGTGTTTTTAGTTTCGTCAAGACGGAAATATGTTAGTTGTAAGTACTTTTCATATTTCATTTAAAGGGCCTATTGTAAAAAGATGATAAGCCACAATCTCAAAATAGGGAGGGATTAAATTTTAGGTTAAAAAATGTTTATTAAAAAATAACCTTGAATACTTTTTAATGAGTTAATAAACTCCAAGGATAGTACTTAAAACTTTTTATTGTCGCTTATCATACTTATTAATAATTAAATAAATTAGAGAATAAAACAGATTTCTCTGGCTGTGTGGCTTATCGTGTTTTTACAATAAGCCCTTCATATAATATATTAAAAACAGCAGCTGTATACATTATGGAAAAACAAGTCTTACACCTAAAAAGCCAAATCTTTATCTGTCAGTTCTCACCCTGGGATTTTGAGTCATGGACTTTTCAGGCATCAGCTGGTTTTGTGCCTCTTTTCGAGCCTACATGTCAAAACCCCTTGTAGGTGCACATTTGTGGTTTTTTTATGGGTGTTTGAATTTTAATAACGTTTTGTTATGTTCTTGGCAATTTATCGTTTATATTTTTACATGCACACAGCTATAAACGCTAAAACATGCAGTAGGTAATAGATTGGGCAATAAAATTAGAGACTAATATAAGTAAAAAGTGTGGCTAGGACATTCTTAGCAACCGCAACAAACTGACAGTTACTTTTAGGGAATTCCTTACCATGGGGGAAAATTAGAACTTGTAGTAAATCGAGGGATCAAAACCCTGCGTTTTAAACCACATCAGAGATGCAATAATATGAAATAAAAACGCAAAGGGTTTTGATCCGCGGAAAAAAAAACCCTTGGTGAAAACCCATAAGTGAAGATCCGCCGAAACAGTTTTAGGCATGATTTTATGTAGGTCGGTAAAAAGTCTAGTTGTTCTCACTCCTTTGATTTAGTACAGACTTTTTAAATGCATCTGCTGATAGGCTATGTTACGTTACGTACATATCAATTTTAAAATTGTTTGTTATAGTTAAATTAATTATCTAAGATGCAGCTTAAAACACTTTCGAATCGAGATTAATGCATGTTTTTTTTGTATAATTTTCGAGGGTTTATCACATGACATGAAGCTAGTTTTTAGCGAGGATCGAGATCCCTTAGTACAGTTTGCTTAAGCAATTCCAAAGGAAAAATTTTAAATTAAACGAAAGTAATCGTTTAAGCCGACGTGAATTTTACTATACATATACACAATAAAAAAAACCTGAAAAATATAGGTCTATAAAAAAGCACCTTCTAAATTTACCATATAGTCGGTAGTTAAGGAGTTGTATTTATACAGAGTGTTTTATAATTGCGGTAAAAAAATTAAGGGCCTTTTTTAAGCTAATTCTATAAAAAAGTTTATTTAGTGGGAAACCTTTTTTTTGCCATTTTTACCCCCCAACTCCAACCCTCTAGCAGTGGTGAGACTCAGCCCCAACATCTTAAATAGAAAGAGGAGCCGCATGATACCATATTTTGAAGGTCTCTCCACCCTGATTATGACGTATGTATGAAAAAGCTACTTTAAACTAAGGAGATGCGATAAGGGTTAAACGATCTTAAAAATGAGATATTAATTAAAGGGTTTGATTCGCCCTTAAGTATTAGGGGTAAATCACACCTTTGCCAAAACGATTGATATCTCATTTAAAGAACGTTTAAACCTTATCATATCCCCTTAGTTTAAAGTAGTTCACTTCTACAGAAAATTTATTATTATACCTACATTAAAGAATTAAAAATCAAAATTTTTACAAGCTGTTATATCCGCGAAAATAATAGCCGAGACTTCAAACTTGGCACTTGTAATCAGGGTCGAGAGACCTTTGAAATAAGGTATCACTCGGCGTTTTTCCTTATACAGGGTGATTCAAAAATCGATCACGAAACTTAAGGGGCGATTCTACTTGACAAAATAAGGGTAGAGTTTCATATAAATTTTTTCAAAATGTCATTCGTTTTCGAGTTACAAGCCGTTAAGGTTCAATTTTTATTTTGGTTTTTTCGCTATATTGTATTTATTTTTTAACCAATCCAGTTGATATTTGGCACACAAATCGAGCTTTGCAGATTCTAAAATTTTAAGACAAAAGTACTTTTTTTTAATACCGCCAGATGGCACTTTACCTAATACTTAAAATTTATTTACATCATAACTTTTTATTTTGACAGATATCGCAAAGCTGGGGACGCCATTTTATAGACAATCAAAAACTTAAAAAATAAGGTTCTTTTTTTCTTTTTTTTAGTCACCAATAGACATCAAAGTTTTCATTAATTTCAATCAAATTACCTACATACATACAGGGTGTCCAGTAACTCAACCGACAAACTTAACCAAACGATTCTACAACAAAAATAAAAAAAACTTTGTATAAACATATGTCCTAAACGTCTTAGTTAAAACTTAAAAAAAGTTTTTTTCTTAAATATTTAACACACCGTAGTTCAAAAACTAAGACGTTTAGGACATATGTTCATATGAAGTTTTTTCTTATTTTCTGTTGTAGAATCGCCCTGTAAAGTTTGTCGGTTGAATTACTGGACACCCTGTATGTATGTATGTATGTATGTATGTAGGTAATTAGATTGAAATTGATAAAAACTTTGATGTCTATTGGTGCCTAAACGGTGAGGTTTATCGATTTTAATAAAAAGTACCTTATTTTTTAGGTTTTTGATTGTCTATAAAATGGCATTCCCAGCTTTGCGATGTCTGTCAAAATAAAAAGTTATGATGTAAATAAATTTTAAGTTTTAGGTAAAGTGCCCTCTGGCAGTATTCAAAAAAGTACTTCTGTCTTAAAATTTTAGAATCTGCAAAGCTCGATTTGTGTGCCAAATATCAAATGGATTGGTTAAAAAATAAATGCATATGGCGAAAAACCAAAATAAAAATTGAACTTTGACGGCTTGTAACTCGAAATGACATTTTTGAAAAAATGTATATGAAGCTCTACCCTTATTTTGTCAAGTAGAATCACCCTCTTCAGTTTCGTGATCGATTTTTGAATCACCCTGTATAACCTGGAGTGCCCATAACTAACTCTGTTACGTTTTTAGATGGCCACTCTGTATAAATATAGGTTCGTAAATGCCTTGTTTATAAGATGCAGGGTGTTTAACTTTTTTAAATATTTTTTTATCAATATCTTTAAAAAAATCCCTATCCGATTTTGATGGTCTTTGGCAGTATTATTAACAACAGTAAAAGTTGCACCTCGGGGGATACATGAGCAAGTATTTCTGACAAAAAAATATGTATTGTTGCACTTGTGCAGTGTTTACTTTTTTTAATTACGCAACTTAAAATATATTTTTTTGTTTTATAATATTTTGATCTAGCTTGCTTAGTTTTTCAAAAAAAAGCCGCTAAATTGCATATTCCTGGACCATAAAAGACACATTGTGACAATTTTTTCTTTTTAATTAGGTGTTACAGTTTCTTATTAACAATTATGTAACAACAACAAATAGTTAACTTTTATATTTAGTGTAACAAATCTCAATAAAAATAAGTGTTTTCGAAAAGTTTAACACCCTGTTACCCATGTTAATTTTAACTTTTTTTTAATTAGCTCTTGAATAAACCCTTTTTTTATCGCAATTAGGTAAAATCCTGTTTAAAAAGAAGAAAGATTGTCGTTTTTAAGGTAAAACTCACATAGTAGTATTTTATGTTAAGTAAACATTTTATGTTTCAGGGAATAATAACAATTTTATTCAAAATTTGTGATGAAACATAGGATAAACCATCTTTTTATGTGTATAATATTTCAATGTATCTAATAAATTATTTCTACAAAAACTTTTACTATAAATACCCTTAAAATGTTCTAACAATTTTATTTTTACAAAATGTACTTAGTGACTTTTACCTTTAAACCGACGATATTCTCCTTTATAATATACACGTCGTGCCAGCTCGATGCTAGCAATTTAGTTTCTGTTAGAGATTAGACAAAGGATGCCTACATTGAAACTGTTCTTAATACGATGACGCATCAGTCTGGCCTGGTCATTGCTTTAGACCGTTTTCTTTGCACGCATTGGCAAAATTTTTCCTCATAGTGGCTTTGGCAGGTATCAGGTACCAAAGGTTAATTAATTGAAACATAACTTTCGTTATTTTGTAACAGCTAGATTTAATATACATATATGTTACTTGGGTACCTATTAGAACCAACCCCTTGGCAGACAAAAATTTTTGTTTGGCTCCATGGTCCGATGAAATTCAATATTTTAGGACATGCCTATTTGGAAACCCTATAAATCATATATAATACCTTTTGTTAAATCTTGTTAAATAACAGAAATATTGGACTTCCTCGGACCATTGGCCACTCCAAAGTGTTTGACTGCCAACGGATCGGGGCTTTTAAAACTTTCTAGCGATTAAGAAAATATCTTCTAATAGGTACCCAAGTAACATAACATAAAACTAGCCGACCCGTGGCGACTTCGTTGAGCGATAATTATATTTTTCTCTGAACTTCAATCAGAATAAAATATAGACTATAGCACTCCAGAATAGTGTAGCTTTTGGATTGTGAAAAAAAATATGATCGGTTCAGTATTTCCGATAAATAAATAGGATTAGAGCCTACAAACAAACAAACAAACAAAGTTACAAACTTTACCTCTTAATAATATTAGTATACAGGCTGTTACAAATTCGAGGAACACCATTACGATCGTGGAAACGGTAAGAGATATAGGGTTGGTTAAATTGGGGCGAAGTTGCGCATTTTTATCCCTAACAATATTTCGTTTTAAAATTTGCTGTTCCGGAATTATCCGACATAAACCAAAATTTTGCGAAACAGTTTTTATTTTTTTCTCGGTTTATTTAAAGAGATATTTTAAAACTAACGACACATTAACATTGAAACTTTTTCTGTTCTATAAAATAATGTCACTAAATTTAAGATGCGACGTTTCGTTTTTGAGCCACCATCATCAACTTTGTATTTTTAAAAGGGCGAAATATTTGGTTTTAAACTTAAAACACTCGTATTTTAATTATAAATACAACGATATATTACTCTTTACATTTATGCGACGTTTCGAACTAACCAGAACCAAAAAACACCATTCACTATTTTTCCATTAAAAATCACGTTTTTATTCCATACGATTTCGGAAATTTTTCATTTGAAGGTAAGTATGCATCTAATTATTTCTATTACTACTTATTAATATTCCTTTTATTAAATTATTTATTCATAATTTACATTGACCTTTATCCTTTACAGATAATTTAACTAAGAGGCTACAAGAATTAAGGTTATTTACATAAGTACATTTACTTATAGTAATAAAATAAGGCATTTAATTTAATCAAACGCCTTTTCGTAGTCTGTCATAAAAAATTGATGCATATTTATCTGTAAAAGGAAATTTTGCAGGTAAGTATGAGTTTTGGGGAAAAATCGTTTTTGTAATGGGGAAATTGTGAATGATGATGGTTTTTGGTTCAAAACGTCGCATAAATGTAAAGTGTGATATATCGTTGTATTTAGAATTAAAATACGAGTGTATTAAGTTTAAAATCAATTATTCCGCCCATTTTAAAAACAAAGTTGATGATGGTGGCTTAAAGACGATACGTCGGATCTTAAATTTAGTTACATTATTTTATGGAACAGAAAAAGTGGCAATGTTAATGTGTCGTTTATTTTAAAATATATTTTCAAATAAACCGGGAAAAAAATAAAAATTGGTTCGCAAAATTTCGGTTTTTGCCGAATAATTCCGGAACGGCTACAAAATTTTAAATCATTAAAACGAAATATTGTTAAGCATAAAAATGCGCGACTTTGCCCCAATTGAATTAACCCTGTATCTCTTTTCTTTTTTTCCGAGATCCTAATGGTGTTCTTCGAAGTTGTAATAGCCTGTTTATTGGGCTTTTACAAAATGACAAAATTTAAGTTTTAATTTATGAACCTTATTACCTGGTACCTGCCAAAGCCACTATGAGTCAAATTTTATAGTTTATGTGGGAGCATGTGCTGGCAAACTTTCAGCTTTTACAAAATGACGAAGGTCTGCCGCTTATGGGCTCTTGCGTTAAAACGTTTGAAACGCGAAACAAAAGCGACGCAATGTGACGCTGTTTGCTGCTGCCATACTCGTCGCTCCACTGTGTTTTCAGCCTTAA
>JACEGR010011997.1:0-12994 GCA_014170235.1 Listronotus bonariensis | reverse complement strand
GGGTAACAGTGCCGAATAGGGTTTTCTGCCGTTTTTAAGATTTTTTAAAAAAGTGATACTTACTGATTTTAGACCCTCTTCTAAATACAATACAAGTGGCGCTGATCCAAAATATCCCGTTTTTAATTAATTATAACTAAAGAAACTTTCGGGACCGGGGAGTGAATAGGGGTGCTGGGCGGGGTAAAATGAGTAAAATGAGTGAATGTTTGCCAAGATCACATACAGAATTAAGTAAAAATTATATTTTTTCCGAATATTTTTGATGAAAAAATAAGAAATTTAAAAGAAAATGAAAAACTTAATTTATAACCTCTAAATGACAAATTCAGGTTACGAAAACGCCATTTATAGCAAGTAAAATGTAAAAGCAATTGGCAACATCGAATATTATGTCAAAAAGGTAAAAAGTAAATTCGTCCTATTTTTTTTAAATAAAAATATTGTGAAAAAAGGGTTTTTTGCCGTTTTGATGAATTTTTTAAAATAAATGATACTCACTGATCTTAGACCCTTTTCCTAATAAAAACCAGTGGCGCTGATCCAAAATATCCCGTTTTTAATTAATTTTAACTTAATAAACTTACGGGACCGAGAATTGAATAGGGGTGATGGGCCGGGTAAAATAGGTAAAATGAGTTAAAGCCAATTAAAAAAAAACGCTTTGCTAACCAGAACTAACCTGACCGTGACTTACGGCACGTTGAATTTTATTTAAAAAATCCACTACATATACAACTCGGATGCGTAAAGTTGAACAGATATAAGCCGTTGTTATAAAAGATTTAACTAACCAGAACTAACCATTACCCAAAACTGTTAGTTCTGGTTAGTTATATCCGTTTTTATTCGCTTTATCAAGGATAAAAACAGCTTTAATTAACCAGCCAGCTTGTTTTTAAATACTGAAAACCAACCAAAAGAAACAGGGAATAAATAAAAAACAACCTTGTAAGTGAAAAAGTTTTTATTATTTAAAAATAATTTACAATTGTAATAAACTAAGTTTTATTTATAAAATTTATAAATCTTAAAAACTACAAATAAATATGAATAAATTAAAATGAAATGAAACTACAACGAAGGGGGATAAATCCTGGCAACTTCTTTAAAAAGACATGAACATCATGGGGAAATGTGTTGCTTCTTTTGAATAAAAATTCAGCCAAGTAGCCTACAAAATGATTTTCTTTCCTTCCATACCTTGAACTGCTCCTCGGACATCTCTCCATGTACGTTCGATGTTTTGTGTGTGTACCTTTGGGTCATTTGATCGACGAATTGCAACGAGTGATTTATTTGTAAATGTTGAAATCCTTCATGTTTTAAAACATCATAGGATTTCCAACAATCCGAAATGATGGTGGTACCTGGATAAATCCATTCACGGATCACTTCCAAAAGGGTATCTGTAGTTCTGTCCTGAACTGGCACTAAAAAACTTTTTTACTTTCTCTCTCAAACCCTCCAAAAACCCATTTTCCTTCTATTCTTCTTCCTCTATTATATTTCCGTTTGCCAAATTTTGCTTCGTCAATTTCTACTGTTTTTCCGGCACCTCCAAGTTTTTCTGAGTTATTATTCACCCACTGTACACAAATCTCTCTACAAAACGAAGACCAGTCCACAACGGTATGTGAATTGCAGTTTAGCTCATTCATAATAAACCTCTGCCTTGGAAATGGAATCCGTAGCCATAACACTGTTAAATAGCAAACATTTTCGATTGACAATTTTGCATTATAAAACCAGGTTCCAAGTTTAGCACTTTTTTAAATTTGCATTTTTTAACTTTTTTCCCCTTCTTATTTATTTTAGAGCAAGTAAAAACAAACTATTGATATTTACCTCCAATACTCCGCCACAAGAATCACATGTATTTAAGCGTGGTAGTACTCCATGATTGATTAAAAATCTACCAATTGCCTTCTATTGACTAAAAGTTGTATAAAGTCTCTTAGCGAGTATTCACAGCTATTGCACTCCATTTTATTTGGTAAAATAGGCACTACACTTTTTTCGCAACTGAAACACTATTAACTTTCTTATTTTTAGCTCTTTCGCTTATGAAAACTCATTAACTAGCAATGATTTACTTACCAGCCCCTGCCTTTTATATGTATTTATATGCTTACCTTTTAAGTTCTGCACAAATCCAGAAATAATCTATTTTTTCTAAATATTTCTCGATTTTGTCTTTTAGATACTAGAACAATTTATTATTTACCCTCTCATTTTATTAATACCTTCGGTTTCACACTACAGATTATTTCCATCTTTTTTCTATACTATACAAAAATTAAAGGATAGAATCACATAACATTCTAGAAGAGTATCAAATGAAATGAACTGTGACCTTCATGGACTGTCTCAAAGCGGTTTATCTCTGTCTTGCCTATTTTATAAGAAAACAATAAGGATAGATATACTTGAAATCAACGAACTCCTCTTTGAAATGTAGAAATTTATACCATGTTGCCGATTGTTCATAATAAGAGTGAATAACTTTCGAAAATTTACCATTTTTATTTTTTACAAAAAATACTAAATTATTTATAACTGCGCCTTTACACTATTATTAGGAACAAATAAGAGATAACATGTAAGCCAAAATTTTTTAAAAATCTTAAAATTGGCAGAAAACCCTATTCGGCATAATTATCCTAACTAGTTTGTGTTTGTAAACACCTGCCAGGATATAGGTATTTTACAACACACAGTTTTTGTTTGCAAAATCTGCTCTAACATGATTAAAATCCTTTTGGCTTTTTCCTTGATACCATAATCTAAAAACAAGGTGATTTGTTAGAAAATATTCCATACAAATGTTTAAAAGTAAAATTAATTCATTTTTATCTTACCTGTATACAATATTTTACACGTGAGGATAATTTAAAGCACTGCAGATACAAATAAAAAAAGGCATGGATTTCTGATTCTAGGATCACATGGTAAAAACAGAATTTGTAGTCAGCTGTTAAAATATTTAGAGGTTAAGGTTTGACTTTGACACATAATTAAGGATGTGCAATGTGATATCGATTTTTGGCTTATTATCGATACTTATATAAATTAATCCCAATTTTCGCGTTAACTATTTTTTTTTACTTCAGTGGTTTTAAAACACTGGATAAAATATATATTTTGATTTCTGTTTAGTTAGAATTAAGAAATAACAATAAAAATAATTAGTTTCATAAATCTTTTGCAACAACCACCTAGATTTCAACCCAAAAATATAACAATTTTTTAAATCTGGCTATTTTTACAATGATTTTTGGTATTTTAGACTACAAATTAAATTGACGCGAAGTATCGATATTTTTAAAGTACCATTCATCTCTAACAGGTTAAATAACCCGACCCCTGGACCTGCCTGTTATAAACAAATGAACAAGCGGGTTATTGCGTGGATATCTAGACGACTTTAAAACGATTTTTGGCCAATTTTTAATGCATTTCTCACCTGTCAAAATTGTTTACAAAATGAAAAGGCGCTAAACGGGTATTTTAACGATAATTATGTAAGGTAATGTATCATAAACATAATTTTATTAAGTTAAAAATATTTTGCTAATAATTTATTGCTTCAAAACTGCTTATTTATGGAAATATTTTTTTTGTATTATACATTTTGCGAATGCATGATTAACGGAGGTGACGGTTAAATAACCTATAGGTTATTTAACCTAAAGGTTATTTAACCTATGTAGAACCATCATAGCACTGAGTATTTAATAATTTATAAATTTGTGTTTTATGATATTCTACGTTACGTAATAAATAACTGAAGTTTGGCTTATAATAAGTTGAGTTTAGTTAACAAATATATTAGACTTTAAACTATTAAGCCATGCAATGATGAGGGTTATTTTTTCATTGAATGAGTAAGGGGTGTAGAAAGTCTGTTTTTGTTTTTGGGCCAATAAAATACGAGAAATTTTTATGTTTAAATTGGTTTTTCTTTTTTGCCTAATCAGTTAACTCATTAAATTTTATTAAAGTTATATTTCAATATACCTAGTGTGTCTTCTTACATTGGCGTCATTTATTATTTTTTTAAATTAATAATTTAATAAAAAAGTTTTATTCCTAATTATAAGTTTTGTGTTAATCCAAAAAAATGTTTCAATCTTCTACGAGGTTTGGTTAAAAACGTAACTTTTGCTCAAGAGTCAAGTTTCTATATTTTTTCTTATATCAAAATTTTTTAAAAGAAAGATGTTTAAATTAAAAATTATTTTTAAATCTGTCATTTTGTTTATTTAGAATTTTTTTTTGCGACAACTTAAAAATTTAAGTTTGTACATGAGAGCATTCTACATTGTACGGGTAAATTTAATAAGTTTATTTAATTTGCCTAATACAATTTAGAATTATTAAAAATGTTTGTTGCACTTATTGTTGCAAAACTTACATTTTCACCATTATCGCAAAAATATTTAAATAAGTTTTTTTCTTGTAAATACACAAGTTTACATATTTGAAAAGTATTTTTAATTTTAAATACCTAACAAAAACAAAAATTACATTTTTGGCCAAACCTCGTAGATGATTTATACAATATCTGGTGGTTGCATTTTAGGTTCTGGACCATGCCGAATTTTTTATAAAGAAGGACTTTATTTCATAAAACTAATAATAACAAAGTTCCCTTTATGACGCAAATTTACCTATAGCCCGATTAACTTAGAATTTCACCTCGGAATCTCACTGAATAGGCTGAATATCTGTGCATACCTTTAATTTGGTACAAAAATACTCTTCTTAAAATCGTCTATGATATTGGGTAAGGAACTCAAAATATTAATGGTCAAATGTCAAAAGTCAGTTTTTTGCGAATATCTCGTTCCCTTTACTTTTTAATTGCATTTATATTTATTATAAAAGTTGTGGAATTCAATTTTTTTACAAATTTGATTCTAAGCATTTTTTTTATCATACCAACGGATCCGATAATACAGAGCGCAGTGTGTAAAGCACTTTAGTGTATGTAGATACCTTAGCACGCAATCAATCGTGATATTTAGCAAATACTTGTACTAGTAAAAACGTGAGATATTAGACTAAAAATCACGATTGATTACGTTCTACAACTTTTTTAATAAATATAAATGCAAATTAAAAATTAAAGAAACGAGATATTTGCAAAAACTGATTTTTTTGACATTTGACTTATCATATTTCGAAATAAAATTAAAGAACGAGATATTTGCAAAAACTGATTTTTTGACATTTGACTTATCATATTTCGAGTTCCTTACACGATATCATAAGGGATTTTTAAAAGAGTATTTTTTGTACCAAAATTAAGGTAGGTGAAATTCTGAGATTGACTCTTTAATTTGACTAAGATGACGAGGGTACTAGACATACTTTATAAAACTTAATTAAAAATTGCAAAACTTGATTACAAATTTAAAATAAGTATAATTTTTTATTTAAAACATAGGTTATTAATTTAACAATTAAAAATAAAACACAAATTTAAAAGAATATTTTATAATTTTACTGGAAAAAAAAACAATAATTTTTTCTTCTTCTTTTGCCTTTTTGCTGTCTGCTTTTGCAAGTCGCTATATAGCAAATCATTATACCAGGGACGGGCCTTGCCGGGGTGCAAAGGGTGCATGGCACCCGAGCGGTGCTTGCTTGGGGCGGCAAAATTTAAACATAAATATCCAAAAAATAAAATCAAAACGTCAAGCAAGCAAAGTGCAAAAAAATAACTGGCGAAATTGTTGCTATTAAAAAGATAGCGTGGCCTTTCCCCTGTGATGTATAATAGACATTAATATATAGAAAAAATGTGCGTAGCTGTCGCTGACCGATGCTATTATATGCAACGGCGGCGCGCGGCGGCGTAAAAGAATTCCCGGATATTTTCGGGTATTTCCCGAAACTATCGGGAAATTAATATTTTGGGCCGAAATCTTTCCGTGTTTTCTGTGTTTTTTTTCATGCGTGTAAGTTTTACCGAAAGATAGTTGCGGAATTTAATGACAAGTTGCGTATTAGTTAAAGTGACCACACGTCCCAAATTTGGCGGGACAGTCCCGCTTTTTGGAGAAAAGTCCCGTGTCCCTACGATTTTAGAAAATGTCCCAATTTTTTAATTAAGTCCCGTTTTTGTTTGGTTGCGAAACTAAACACCTGTTTTTAGGACTAAAATAATAATTAATAATTTGTAAGGAAACAGAAAAAAATTTTTTTGGTGTTTATAACAAATTTTTTGGGGAAAAAACCAAAAAAGTATAACCTATTTCACTCGTCCCGATTTCTAAGTTAGAAAATGTGGTCACTTTACTGTGATTTTCTTAAAATTTATTTCTGTTATACATTATATAAGTATATTTTAAACCTAGCCTTTTTTGGAAAATATCTAATGCAAACTGCCTTTTCCAAAACTGCCGATGAGGCGGCATATTTGGTTCTTGCACCCAGGCAGCAAAAACTCCATGTTCGGCCCTGCATTTTACTCATACGAAAAAGTAAAAATACTGTAATGATCTGGTATATTTAAAAAAAAACGTTTCGTTTTAAGACACAGTTCATAATTTAAGCCAGTAATGAATGTTTGGTTTTATTGTTGGTCTAAATGCTTTACAAAAGTCAACTTACGAAGCAACTTTATCTAGTCCAATAATCTTAAAAAGTTTAAGTACAAACGTACCGTTGAGTGTCTAAATTTTTAACCGACTTCAAGAACTTGATGGTTCTTAATTCGCGTGTGTGGACCGATTTAATTTTTTTTTTATCTAAAAGACTGCACTTCTGTGGTGGTCCTATAATAAAACTAAGTGAGAATCGCAAGAGAAAAAGGTACTTGACCTTTTGTGTTCTTTCTACTATATACTCAAACATCAGAGACGTTTATCCTATGAGTACTAGCGCCACCAATTGCTATACGTTAAACAAATATTATAATAATACAAGGGCAAATTACAAATTGCTAATAAATCATTTAACAAAATTTTGTCTTTTCACCGAACTAAAAAGCTACTACAGAAAAAAGCACAGAGACGTATTATTTGACTGATTGATATTAAGTGGGTCATGGTTAGTATTCTTCTTTTTTAATTCGATTTATTAAGAAATTAATATATATATATATATATATATATATATATATATATATATATATATATATATATATATATATGTATGTATTTATGTGACAGTTTTGCATGACCGTCTGTAACGCTTCGAGCCAATCCAATTACACATCCCTGTGTTTTTTAATGTATTCTTTGAAAAAAGTACTGGTAGTGTTTAGTGTATCTTTACCAATTAATTAGTAATAATAACGAATTTGAAAGGAGAAATTAAATATATATTTTTTAATATAATATATATTTTTTATTATATATAAATTAAACCGACTACAAAAAATAAATAAAACTTACTAAAAGTTTTAAAAAATAAAACAAAAATAAAAATAAAGTTAGGTAATACCATATGCACTTAACTACCTAATGTTAAACACTTAATAAGCAAAAGCTTTTTATTCTTTAATCCCATATGTAATAACCCGACTTTTTTATTATTTTTTAGTTTTTAGTAAGCTTCATTTATTTTTTTAAAGTCAATTCATTTTTTTTTGTATTTATCCTATTTGCTATTGTTTTTCTCTGTGTCCTTATTTTCTTCTATTTAACCAAGTATATTTTTAATAAGAAATAATGGACCAGGTATAAGTAACACCATTTGTGGCAAGATTGAAATGAAACTAAAATAATAGACCGTAATCGAGATGAAAAATTTTGAAGATATGTTCTGTAGTTTGGCGGATTCATTTAATGGATGGTACTTCTTTGGGTACACGCCAAAATTAAATTAAAAGTACTAAAAATACTAAAAACCAAAAAATTTAAACAAGTAAAAAGATAATTAAAAATCGACGTTTCGGTGGCAAATCTGCCACCGTTGTCAAGACAAAAGGAAATAAACTAATAAAAATGAAAACTTACTATTATTCAGGCTTTAAAATTCAAATTTTTTATGTTTTTCTCGGATATTCTGAAAATTTTGACATTAAATGTCAAAACATGTTTATTTGGTTATAGTGTCATGGTGACATAGATAACTGGTTGCTGGTGTATTGATTGTTTATTTTAAAAAGGTGAATAGTTAGTTAATTTTTAGTCTTCCTGAAGATACTTCAGTATCAAGCAAAGGCAACCAAGTGTTATTTAAATTAACTGAAATTGATGCTACACAACTATCTTTATTTAATAATATATACGCACTTTCTTTGATTTTGCGTTTTTAGAACAAGTTTCCTTTGCTAAAATGCTCGAAGCATCCCAGTTTATTCTATGATTGTTATCAAATGCGTGTTGGCAGATTTTTGATTTATGAAATTCTGTGTTTTTAATGTATGATCTGTGTTCTTTTATGCGTTTGGCTAATGGTCTACAAGTTTCACCTATATAAAACTTATTGCATCTGCAAGGTATTTTATAAATGACATTTTTGTATTTTCATTTAAGTTGTATGGTTTTGTTTTTGTTAATTGAGATCTGATTGTGTTTTGTGTTTTAAAGATTGTGCGAATATTAAATTTATGCCCTATTCGTTGAATTTTATTTGATAGACCGGGAATGTATGGTAAAAATAAATTTGTAATAGGTCTATTTTGATTTTGTCTTATAACTGGAGTTTCAAATTCAAGGAAACAATTATTTATAAAATCAAGAGGATAATTATTTTGAATTAAAATATTTTTTAAATAATCTTTTCAATATTTATATTTTGATTAGAACAAATGACTTTAATTCTATCAAATAGACTTTTTATAACTCCTTTTAACCATTATTAGGTGATTGGAGTTAAAATTTAAGTATCTATTTGTATGTGTAGGTTTTCTGTAGATTTTGCTTCAAAATTGTTTAAATCTTTTATTAAAATGTCAAGAAATGGTAGTTGTGAGTTGTTTCTTCTAATGTAAACTTAATCGTTGGTTCTGTGTATTAATGTGTGTTAAAAAATTATTTAAACAGTGTTCGTCATGTTGGTATATAGAAAAATGTCATCTAACATCTCCACCAAACTGCAGTTTATATTGATAATTTTCTACAAAATTCTGATTCAGTTTCCATAAAATATTACTTAATAAAGGTAATAAAGGTGAACCCATAGCCATGCCAGAGGTTTGTTTATAAAATCAGTGTTATATTGAAAATATGATGTCTTGACACAAAAGTTAAAGCTCAAGAATAGTGTTTATGCTTAATTTTGTCTTTCGCCAAGATGGACATCATTTTCCAATTTATTTCTAACAATATTTAATGTTTTATTTACTGGGACATTTGTGAATAAACTAACAACATCAAAACTTATATCTATGATATTGATCCAAATAATACACTGGTAAGTTTTGATGTTGTTAGTTTATTCACAAATGTCCCAGTAAATAAAACATTAAATATTGTTAGAAATAAATTGGAAAATGATGTCCATCTTGGCGAAAGAACAAAATTAAGCATAAACACTATTCTTGAGCTTTTAACTTTTTGTGTCAAAACAACATATTTTCAATATAACACTGATTTTTATAAACAAACCTCTGGCATGGCTATGGGTTCACCTTTATCACCTTTATTAAGTAATATTTTTATGGAAAACTTTGAATCAAATTTTGTAGAAAATTATCAATATAAACCTTTAGTTTGGTGGAGATGTATAGATGACATTTTTTCTATATACCAACATGACGAACACTGTTTAAATAATTTTTTAACACACATTAATACACAAGAACCAACAATTAAGTTTACATTAGAAAAAGAAAACAACTCACAACTACCATTTCTTGACATTTTAATAAAAAAGATTTAAACAATTTTGAAACAAAAATCTACAGAAAACCTACACATACAAATAGATACTTAAATTTTAACTCCAATCACCCAATAATGGTTAAAAAGGGAGTTATAAAAAGTCTATTTGATAGAATTAAAGTCATTTGTTCTAATCAAAATATAAATATTGAAAAAGATTATTTAAAAAATATTTTAATTCAAAATAATTATCCTCTTGATTTTATAAATAATTGTTTCCTTGAATTTGAAACTCCAGTTATAAGACAAAATCAAAATAGACCTATTACAAATTTATTTTTACCATACATTCCCGGACTATCAAATAAAATTCAACGAATAGGGCATAAATTTAATATTCGCACAATCTTTAAAACACAAAACACAATCAGATCTCAATTAACATGGAAGTCTTGGCACTTATTTCGGGTGAATATGGAGGATTGGGCAGCTTGGTGGTGATGTAGAGCATAAAACCTTTCAACACGTCGCATTCTTTGTCTCCAACAATGACCTTTTCTATACTGCCAGATTTAATAAAATTTTTCTCCAAGACGTTGTCCAAAACTGGATCTAGCTCCACGTCTATATCTTCTATCAAGAGCGGCTTTCCTAAAGAAATATGTAACTTTTATCACAATACAGGGTATTCTCAAAATTGAGTTTATACCAAAAATCGACTAAAATCTATTTTTTTTTAACTTTTAACACACCATAGTTCAAGACGTTTTGGACATATATGCATATTAAGTGTTTTTTATTATTTTTAATCAGAGATTCTAGCTCTAAAAATGTTTAGTAGATTTTCTGAAGTTATTCACGTTAAAAATGGTGAAGTCATTTTTCCACGCCCGTTTTTCCATAATTCTATTAGTTCCAGGGAAGCACAAGAGGGAGGAGCCAAAAGTAAAAGGGTGGTGGTTTCTACAGTAACATATCGCCTACTAACAATTTTTATATGGTATATTGGCTTCCCTATATGAGCACTACAAACCGCTAAAAAATAATGACTCCACTTTAAAATTATTCTGTATTTTGTACACTTCACAGAAAGGTATACATGCAATAATAATAATAGAACACTAATTAAAAGAAAAAAATGTCTCTTACCAAGCGACAAACAATCTTCCAAATGAGTTCTAAAATATTTGTGGTTAAGAGAAGTTATTTGAAGATTGTTATTTGCTTCCTTGTTTTTAATCCACATCTTTCCTTGTGTTTGTGGATCTATAAGCAATGGATAAGACCTGGATTTTGTTACTATAAGTGCGTTTTGGACTGACAGCTCGTCGTTGGGAAGACCTTGTAGTGTCCACTCTGAGACTGTTGCACTTTCAACCAACATATTTGTGATGTTAAGGTTTGTCGTGTATGGAATTGACCTAAAACGTAATAATATACTGGGTGTTAAAAAATACACTTCCAAACTTTAAGAGAAAATTTCTTGCATGATTTTAAGACAAAAGATTATATAAAAATAGGATTAAAAGATAATAGTTTTCAATATGGAGGGTGTTAAATTCTATTATTTCTTTTTCTATCACTATTTTTTTAACACTTGGTAAATATTTTTAAACTAATCATTATCATTATATATAATAAAACTAAGTTGATAAAATGTGCGTGTCGATAAAACTTGAAAAGGAGTCCCGATACGATAAAGGGACTTATATAGTATGATAGCCCTTTATCCCCCTCGAACAAGAAAGTTCCCGTTTTACCCTAAAGGGCGTATTTTTAAAGATATAAGGACTCTTCCAACCCTTCAACTTGGAAATTAAGTGTAGTGGCGCCATCTGTTGTCGAGTATTTGAACTTCTTTCAGAACAACGGTTATTTGGGTCTCATATCAACTCCCGAGCGAAGCCGCGAATCATAGCTAGTATATAATAAAACTAAGTTGATAAAATGTGCGTGCCGATAAAACTTGAAAAGGAGTCCCGATACGATAAAGGGACTTATATAGTGTGATAGCTCTTTATCCCTCCTCGAACAAGAAAGTTCCCGTTTTACCCTAAAGGGCGTATTTTTAAAGATATAAGGACTCTTCCAACCCTTCAACTTGGAAATTAAGTGTCGTGGCGCCATCTGTTGTCGAGTATTTGAACTTCATTCAGAACAACGGTTATTTGGGTCTCATATCAACTCCCGAGCGAAGCCGCGAATCATAGCTAGTATATAATAAAACTAAGTTGATAAAATGTGCGTGCCGATAAAACTTGAAAAGGAGTCCCGATACGATAAAGGGACTTATATAGTGTGATAGCTCTTTATCCCCCTCGAAAAAGAAAGTTCCCGTTTTACCCTAAAGGGCGTATTTTTAAAGATATAAGGACTCGTCCAACCCTTCAACTTGGAAATTAAGTGTCGTGGCGCCATCTGTTGTCGAGTATTTGAACTTCATTCAGAACAACGGATATTTGGGTCTCATATCAACTCCCGAACGAAACCGGGAATCATAGCTAGTATGTAATAAAATTAAAAAT
Organism: Listronotus bonariensis; assembly: GCA_014170235.1. Lineage (NCBI taxonomy): Eukaryota > Metazoa > Arthropoda > Insecta > Coleoptera > Curculionidae > Listronotus > Listronotus bonariensis. The sequence continues at coordinate 687 of JACEGR010011997.1, read as the reverse complement.
TTCTTTTACCGAGATTGCAATATGTCCATCCATGTTTTTACCAGCCCAGCTCTGAATTCTTGATTGTACGGTCCAGAATAAGAAAGAAATCCTGTGGCCAACAGAACATCGCCAACCAATCGTCCCAGTTGTTCCTTGAATTCCTTACTTTGTTGAGTCCATCTGACTTTTCGCCTCCCAAACCTAAAATATTAATCCTATCGATAATCAAAATTCACAACTGACAAAAAACGATAGAAAACTAAAATCGATAAAGAACACTGCTAATTAATCTAATAGTCCCACTTTAAAAAATATTTTTAGTGGAGTTTTTTTTGACGAATCTATACCACGAATATTTATACCGCCATATATAGCGGCGCTTTAATTCAGCCTGTTAATGTTAAATGTTGCGGGTGTCGGACTGGGCGAACGCGTCACTTTTTTCGGGAAAGTTTACCACAATGTTTGACATGCAATTTTTAAACATGGTGCCGAAAATCGTAAGGATTACAGTTACAAAACTCGCCTAATTCGATACCCAAACCATGTCCATGGGTCTTCCGGTTTCGTGACTGTAACACTTACTATTCTCGGCACAAAGTTTTAAAATTGCATGTAAAAAATGGCGCGTTTGCCCAGTCCGATGCCCGAAACATTTAACATTGACGGGCTGGGGGAAAGTGGCGCTTTTATACAGGGTTGCCA
>JACEGR010011996.1:0-13002 GCA_014170235.1 Listronotus bonariensis | reverse complement strand
AGAAAATCGACGTGATCTTTCGCCAAACGATTTTTTTCTATGGTGACATTTAAAAACTAAGCTACCAATAAAAAATATGAAAATTTAGTCCAGCTAAGGAATGCTATTTCCGCTGAATGTGCCAGAATATCGATGTACCAACTAGCCAACGTAAGAAATGAGTTTTATGATGGTTTGGGTTATTATCTGGCAGTTAATGGAGGAATATTGGAGTATTTGATTAAATCCTGATATTTCCGTCATAAATTGATATTCTAAATGTAGAAAAATTTGTTTTATTGTCTTGCGTAAGTGTGAGCGCATGTGTTGGAATTAGCTGTAAACTAAAATGAAATGCGAGGATTCTTTTTAAAAATCCCGTATAAAATTGTTCAGTTTTGACAATGACAGTATAAATTAATGATCTAAATTGTCACTAATAAATCGATATGGTGTTTTTATTGTTGATTTCTAGAGTACAGGGTGCATAATGAGATACTACGTTGCAGAAGTATTAAGCAGTTTACTCGTTACTGGTTGGTTGAAAAATGCTCAAATTTTTATTTTGGGTGGAACTTACTGTGCTCTTCAATAAATCCTAATAGCATTTTTTCTAAAATAATTAGGGGAGCCAATATTTGACACCCGGTATATATATATATATATATATATATATATATATATATATATATATATATATATATATATATATATATATATATATATATATATGGGTTTTGTACCTTGGGCAATTTCTTATATTTTGTTGAAATTTTAAAACGATCCATGTAGGACCAAAAAATTGCCAGGTGAAATGCTTCATTTCCAGTACTATAGGTATGTTTAAATTAAACAGGTAAAATCAATCAAATTTTCGTATTTTGCAAACGCAATTGACAAAAAAAATTGATCGTTTACCTGCTCCTTTGGATTGGAACAAACATTTTAGGTTTCTAATAAAAGAACCTTGTAATAAAATAGTTAACCTCGATTCAACGCTTCACAGGATATTCACTAAACTCGGTATAAATACACCTTTGATAACTCGTACTTCATAACACTTTTACATTTCATTACCAAGCAAAGTGATGTTATGTGACAATGCAAGGTCAAGCTATTGAATAATCTTTCGCGATTGATCGTCTTTAAAAGGAAAAGGATAAAAAGTGATCCAGTTTTAATGTACAAAGTAGAAGACTTTCAATTGTCTATAAATAAAATGCTGGTTTCCTTTATCTGCTAATCCGTAGTAGTCGGTATATTTGGGTTATATAAAATTCTTTTGTACGACCGGGCGTAAAATACAATTTTATGCCCCCATTTGAGGGCGTAAAATTGCACTTTTACGCCCTAGGGAAAAAAGTATCAAAAACGCCCGCATGTATAAATTTATAAAACCATAATAAAATTAAATAATGCCCAATTTTTTTGGTAAAACAACAATTTATCTAATTAAACATATGCTTAAAGTATACTGATTACAATTTGAAACATTAAAAGCTGGGAAATTTTCTCCCAAACACAGAGAATGCTTGTGTATTAATTTCAGTCGTACAAAAAATATTGTTTGCACATCTGGCGTAAAGCACTTTAACGCCAACAGCTGATTGTTGCCCTCGCAGAGCTCAACAACTCTCAGCCGCGGGCATAAAAGTGCTATTTAACGCCCTTGGTACAAAAATAAATTTTATAAAAACTCCTTCATTAAGTAGAGGGCCCACAATGCCAAATGGGGATTTACTCGAGAACCATAGATACCTATTGGGTTGCAAAGCTTAGATGTTAAGAAGAAAAAAATGTTTTATCCAACATATAATATCTACATAATTGATCAGATTTTGAGGATATAAAGTGTACTATAAGTCACTAGTGAGCTAAAGTACCCTTTAGCTCACTAGTGAATTATTGACAATACAAAATTTTGTTGCTGGTGTTGACAATGACAAGTAACAAATAATGGATGACGTTTTCAAATTATTTTCGATATTAAAAACGATTTATACGAAAGTGTTGGATAAAATTTTGTATTAGACACGTGAGTTATTACATATAAGTCACTTAAGAAAATTACCTCTCTCGCCCTTCGGGCTCGAGAGTTGAATTTTCCTTGCGTGACTTATATGTAATATAACTCACTTATCTAATAAATAACTATTTAAATATGTCGAAAAATACTGTAGTTATTTTGGCTAGTAAAAATGGTCAGATAACATATTTTTTATAATCCTTGAATTACTTCTTTAAAAATTAAAAAAAATACACTTCAAAATGTCAAATATAACTTTTTACAATTTTTGTAGCCCTCCACTTTCTTTACGTCACTCTTAAGTTGTCAGATTAGTGGAGTAAACTAACTTCATTTTTAGCCAAAATATCATTTAGACAATTTATTTAGAATAGAATTTTAAATGACATTATATTTAATGCTGCCGCAAGACATTGGGCCAAGATATGACGAACTTTGGCAAACAACCATTATGTGGACGGGTAGTTCGTCTACATTCGTCTTGATTTTCCCAACTTTGCTCGAGTCTGCGTGCTTAAAAATAGTTTGCCAAATGTTTCGACAGGACTTTTGTTTGACCTCCGGACAGTGCGGACGTGCGTAAAGGACTACCAAGTTCTTCCCGGAGTGGCGGCTAGAAGTGTCGTACGAACGTTTTTACCTTCGGGGATCAAGGAAAGATTCACGCTAAATTGATGGCATCTTTCTTCTGGATCTAAGCGCTGGGAGCGAAGATTCCTATAAGCTGATATAGGTCCTGTTTGGTGGTGAACACGAGGTGTTTCTCAAATGGCGTGAAATGGATGGGCGTGCCATGGGAACTGTCAGTAGTGAAAGTGAAGGTTATACGTAACTCCAGTAGCAGATCTTGGTTTGACAGCCGACAATTTATGCATTGCATCGATTGTTCAATTATTTGTTTTCTTTTGAAATTTCTGGGAGCTACGAGCTCGATTATCCAGATTTTCCGCCGACGAAGCCCTGGAAAGCATAGTCCGGAAGGGGAGAGTGGTGGATTGGACCTGAAGGGACCAAAACCAAGAAAAAAAATAGAAATAGAAAACAAACTTTACCGTCAAGGTCGCCACTAAGCTCCATCAAGCAAAATAAATTTATTTAAAACTGATATTTTAACAGAAAACCCTTGATTTTTGAACATACCGAAAATACAGGAAAGCTAGTTGACTTCCTAATCCAGAAATATACTCTATAATTACCATTTATTACGCCTAAACAACCGACAAAACAGCATTTTCATGCCGAAACCGGAACAATAATGGGTCGATAGATTTCAGTGCCAGCTTGCCAACTCGTCATATCGAAACGGTTTTAAAAGTTATTAGAGACTTTAGTCAGAAATAACACGTAAACGTAAACGTAATAATTTGAAAGTTTGGTCAGGGACAACAATGAGACGAGTAACTGGTCCTAAAAATTTGTCCATTGTATTTATCTCTTTCTGGTTTAATGCAAGTTTCAATAAATATGTCTTTGTCTTTCATCATGGCAGGCTATCGTAGATGGAGCAATCATCGCTTTGCCCTGGTTGCCAAGTTGTTTACAATTTCTGCATGTAAACTTTAATGTCCTTTTTTGGCTCACATCTAATTAAGAGAAAGAAAATATACCATGAATCAAATATTTATAACTTGACAAACGTTGCCGCAGGCAGTCACGCCGAAATGTTAATCGATATTTGTGTTTGATATTTTTCAATGGCCGATTTGTTTGGACAGTTTGTTTACATTTTCTGTGATTTATTGTGAGTTTCGTGGTTTTTACACTTAATTGTACTTTGTATATTGACTTTTATTAGTGATCACAGTGTATATATTAAATTTATGCTTTTCAACAGATAATTTAAGGTAATATTGACATGGTTATCTGTAAGAATTTTTTTTTATAAAAACCAAATAAATGACATCTTTAATATGGTGTGTGTAATTATTGAACTAAACCCCAATATTTTATATTAATAGGAAACAAAAACAAGTACCTAACATTAAGGGCAAAAATAGCACAGCTATATAATTTGAATTTGGCGGGCAAACGATAAAGTCGACTCACGCGCCATCTGCGTTTACCTTCCTTGAAGACAGACAAGGAAGGCCCAGCAGCTATCTCTCTCTCGGATAATTTATTTACATTTAGTTGCTCGTCTCATTCTTGTCTCTGGTATGGTCAAATATTTATAGTTATTTCGCCCAAATAAGCTCCGTCGGCATGATCTACCAATAACTCCTTAAAAAGACGATTGCCCGCAATAAAACAATTAACGGTAGTCAGGAGCGCACGGTTGTATTGTGAAGGTATACAACCGTGCTCTCCCGACCACCGTTTATCGTTTTATTGAAGGCAATCGACTTTTTCAAGGAGATATTTTTATTAGTAGATCATGCCGACGGAGCTTATTTGGGAGAAAAACTGTACATAACAATCACAATACAGCTTTTGTTGAGAAAAGAATCCTAATTGTTCCTGGGCCAGTAATGAAATGGACTTCATGATAAGAACACTTTTAAAACCTTTTTAAAGCGGTTCCTTTTGACGAGTCTACCACGAATATTCATACCGCCATATATGGAGACGGCGCTTTAACCCAGCCTGTCAATGACAAATGTTTTGGGTTCCGACACCTGGGCGAACGCGTCACTTTTTTGTCGGACGAGTTTATTAAAATGTTTTACATGCAACTTTTAACATTGTGCCAAAAATCGTTAACAAATTGGTTCTTTTTTTATTAAAAAAATCTATAGCTTTATTATTAATGTTACTGACATTAAAAATAGAGGTTTTTAGTTTATAGAATTGCATCAAGTTAGGACCTTTTAATTTAGTTTAATAATTTATTTGAATTATTTACCTTAGCTTTTCCAAGTTCTTTCATCACTCTTGAAGATATCCGAAAACGCTTGAATTATCCTTTGAGAACTTTTATTCCATCCTGTACTATAGAATTTGCTAGATATTTCTGGAATGCTCTAGACTTTTCTAAGCTACTATAAAAGGGCGATGGAAAACCTGGGAATGAGTAGTATAGATTCGACTTTTGTGTTGTAAACTTCGAAACATTGACAAGTAAAGATTGTTGTTGTAACCATGTTTCATGTGTATGTGTGTATGTTTATGTGTAACCATGTTGTTGTAACTATGTTTCATTGATAATAAAAGTATAAAAACCAAGAGGTGTTTTGGAACAATAAAAATCCTTCATAGCGACTCGATAATATATGGTTCAATATTTTTTACTTTTTGCACTAGTGCGGAAAAGTACTTTTTCAAACTAGTGTGGAAAAGTAACTTTAAAGAACTAAAATTTGTGCGGAAAAGTAAACTTTTTCGCACCCGAGTAGAAAAAAATTCCTTAAAATTATCTTTGATTTGGTTAATTTTGCAGAGCAATGTGGCCAACACAACTTTTAAAGAAAAACGTTAATATTTTCCATCTGAAAATGCCTATTGGGTGCCCTACATTTTCCAAACAAATCCATTTGTACCATCTGTTACCGCGATAATTATCTAAAAATAAATATTTGATAATTAAGAACAGTAAGTGAGAGAATCAAGAACACGGTGGCTCATTAAATTTTTATGAGAGGAACCCACGAACCAAGGTAAATAATTGGCATCACGTTGATGCGACCCAAATTTTGTTGTATCTAATAATATTGCCGAAAGACAATAATTACATTTGAAATAATATAAAAATGTATTTTTCCACGACCGTTAAAAAAATGCTGTTTTTTTAATCGTTAACATGAAGTTAAAGTACTCCATTCTAGTACACTACATAAAGTGTTAAAAAAGTAACTTCTTTTAACACTTCGAAGCTTTTTCACACTTTAAATTAGTGTTTTGTTTCAACGCCTACTACAATAAACTTAATTATCAATTTTTGCAATGTAACAGTTTACTCTTCAAACTTTCACGAAATTAATGCTGGAGTGCCTCAGGGTTCAGTACTAGCACCAACTTTGTTTCTTCTTCACATCAACCACCTTCTTTCTTCCACAACCAATCCCATTCATAGTTATGCTGACGATAGTACCCTTCACTCCACTCTTCAGGTTCTCAAACCAATCTTTCAACCCGACTTGGAAAGCAAACGCAGGACGATGCAGATATCTCTTTCACAGGATCTCAATTTGATATTGGATTGGGGCGCCAAAAATCTCGTTTAATTTAATGCATCCAAAACACAATCATGTTCCTTGTCGCGAAAAAATCATCAAACACTCATCCTTTGCTTATGAGTGGCCAGGTTTTGCAGAGCGGGGACACATTTAACCTTGTGGGCGTCACAGTTGAGAATAACCTTAAATGGCATAAACACATTGTATCTATAGCCACCGCGGCTTCAAAAAAGCTTGGATTTTTTCCCGAGCCAAAAGTATTTTTCTCCTTCCAATTTATACACTTTGTATGTATCCCAAATTCGACCCTCTCTGGAATATTGTTCTCATGTCTGGGAAATGGCATCCCCTACAACCCTCAGCATTCTTGATGCCATTCAAAGACGGGCTGTTCGTCTTATTAATGATCCTTTACTTACTCAAAAACTTCCTTCTCGTGCCCATCGTCGAGCTGTGGGAGATCTATCGCTCTTCTATAGATACTTTTACGGCTTCTGCTCCGACGAACTATCCAGTATAGTCCCTCCTCTTGCAGCTCCCAACAGAAAAACTCGTAGTGCCGCGCGTATGCATCCCTATACGGTTCAATTGGACAGGCCCCGAACTTCCCATTTCGTTCGTTCTTTTATCCCTAGAGTTTCTAGACTGTGGAACCTACTGCCAGCGGAGGTCTTTCCTTCCCCCCAAATCTTCAAGTTTTTAAGTCCCGTGTTAACAAACTTCCTCTTACCCTGCTTAAGACACCCACGGTACGTTAGTATTTAGGCTTCCAGCCTTCGTGGATTGTCCAAAGGGGAAAAAAAAGAAAAAAACGCGACTGAACTAAACGGTCAAGTTACCTTTGATTTCGTTATTATTTCTTTTAGTTTATGTGTCAATAATTTTAAAATTTGTCAGTTTGCAAATAAATTTAATAAAAATTAATAGAAATTATAAATTTGGATGACTAAGAAATTAAAAAGGCATTTATACTGTTTTAGTATTAGATATTTCTATAAAAGTAAGTACATACAATTTTCTAAAATTAAATAATAAATCCATAGTTATGAAGAGGGATAATTATTGTCTCTTAAAAAATAATGGCTGTGGTGCAAAAATTAAAATTAATAAGTTTAGATAAATAAGACATGTATAAAATGGTATTTTGGGAAATTTTTATACGGTCTTGGAAAACATATAGTACGTAACACATGCATAAAGAGTCTTTTTTACTCACAGAATTGCCGCACTCGCCTAATGGCTTGTGCTGTCAAACTTTTTATTCGTAAATAAAAGTATCACTTTATGCACTTATTACATAAATTACAATTAATATGTGTAGGCACGTGCAATAGAGCGTTTTAAGATGATTAAGTAATGACGAAATAAAAGAATTAGCAGGTATAAAGTTACTTATCTCTCTTGCAAAAACACATTTTTTAGCATTTTAGAGCAAATTTTAGGTATACAGGGTGTTACAAAATGTGTTTTTATTCCTTTCGAGCCGAAATAAAAAGCACTTTTATGCAAAATCAGGACGGTTCGGCGGAGCTTTTTACCGATCCAATAGCATAGGTTGTTTGATTAAACTACCATACGACTTCACTATTTTACAAAAAAACTTTATGCTAACAACAATAGTTGTGTATAATTTAACACCGTTTTTCTTCGCACTAAGGCCGTGTTTCCACGGGCCACTTTTTGAAGTTGATATGGTCTACTGTCGCCAGCTTGTAGTTCCGTTTTCTAACAATGCTAAAATTTTTGTGGTCGGATTGGCTACTATGAAAACACTTTTTGTGGTCCATATCAACTTTAAAAAGTGGCTCGTGGAAACACGGCCTTAGGATATAGCCTTTTTGTACAGGGAGATGCAGATTTTCACAATAGCCAAAGGTATTTTTTCAGAGCTAATTAAATTCACCAACCGCATATCGGTTTCAAACTATTTTCTCACCAGCACGGTGTAGGCAATAACAACAAGCTCCAAAAATTCCCAAAAGAAGCTAACATATCGAATAAACGTAGTAGTCCATTACGCCATCTATCGGTAGTGTAAGTTTTTCCTATATCAATGTTGTAAAATTATTGGTCCTATTTTTCTGTCATATCATATTTTGGTTGAATTTTGACACGAATCCTATCAATCAATCAATCTTAGGCGTTTAACCAATTATAACCGCGGTAATAATTGGTGACAACTTTGACGTATAATACATTGTTTAAACGTCAACACAACCGATAGATAAATATAAAATTGGTTCTAGGCATAAAATTGATGCTTGTCACAAAATTTTTCTGGCGGGTTTTCTAAACATGACGTCATTAGATTTCTATGAGCTAGTATGACAAAAAATTGCTTCGAAAGGATATCACTTCAACGACGTCAAAAACACATCAGTAAAATGACGTCATAATTTTTGTCTAATGACGTCCTATGACCAAAAATGACTAAAAAATAACGTCAGCTTGCAGCAGAGAGGTTTTTTCTATGTGGGCAAAAAATAATGAAAACCCTGTACACGTAAAAGATAAAAAAGAGGCCCGAAAAAATACAGGTGTGAACAGAGAAAATTTTTTAACGAACACAACGTTCGACGAAATGTAAATGAGTGCTTGTACTAGAATAAACTGGCCTCAACCTAGTTCACCTTCTTTTTATTAAAATGATCTTTATAATGTTATTATGTAATGAATAAATGTAATAATCTGTGTGTCAACAAACAATTACTTAGCAACTATTTTATAATCTTACAAATCGGGGATTTATCTAAATTTAAATAAATGTAGTTATCATCATGTTATCATATTATTATACTTACTGGTTTGCTTACGTATACAGAGTGGTCCAAAAAATTTAAACGATAAGTCACCTATGCGGTTGTTAAATTTATAGTGTATTTGTTTAAGCTCTTTTCAAGACCTTTTTAATGGTGGTATAATAATGGGTGTCCCATTTTAAAAAATATAAGTTATGTTAATATATACTGTTATAAAATTGTTTTGTGCAATCTTTATAACAGAAAGAAACTTGATAATTCACTGTACAATTTGGTTTTTGGATAATTTTTTAAAGTTTATAAATAAAAAGTTATAGACATTTAAAATGTGGCCAAGTTAGATTGGACGCACTGTACATTGGAATAAAGTAGTTGAAAGATTAAAATCTAAGTTACCACATTTACTAAAATCCAAAATAATTGTCCTAAAGTATCTCTAAAATATTGACCCACTAATAAACGCTACGTTCGTAACACAGCGGGCCTCATTGTAATTCGCGGGCCTTTCAAAAAAATATTCGAGGCCGCCTATGGCCATAACGGTAAAATGAAACTCGCACTGACACTGCAAGTCGAAATCAAGTTAATCGTGCTTATAACAATCCTTAAACGGTAAATTTCGAATGGTAACAAGTGTTTTCGGCCTTTTGGTGCATTATTTTTATGTTTTTTTCGGGCTTAATTGCAGACTGGTTTGTTTAGATACCGTAAATCCGGACAAAAGTTTGTATCTAATATATTTTTATTTTGATACATAGTTAAAAACACACATACATAGTTTGCGGACCTTTTATAGCTATTTACCGAACAATGATTCGGCCAAGTAAAAGACCTTTTTTGCTTTTCAAAATTTTTTACTTACTGACCTAAAAGTATTTCATAGCAAGCGTAGGACATTTTACATTTATGTACAGTGACGGAATTAAAATCTCGTAAACCTAATTTTTCCCAGTGTGATGTTGGCTTTTGCGTACCTGGATCACCTGGAAATATACCTTACTTGACAAATTGTTGTCTGTCACACATTTCAAAATTATATTATTTTACTTTTTTAATTTTTGGAAAATGAATGATCTAGAGAAGGCGAGAGTAATTACTCTATTCGAAGAAGGTGTTTCTCTGGGAAGAATAGCTCAGCAAGTTGGGAAACCTAGAAGCACTATTCAAAGCCTCAGAACTAAATGGAAAAATACAGGATCATTGGAGAGAAGGGCTGGAAGAGGTAGAAGAAAAATTTCAAACGAAAATCAAGATAATGATCTGATAGATTTTTTGCGAAACAATCCATTTCAGACAGCTGTAGAATCACACAACCAAACTAATGTTCCTGGGACAGTAAGAACGGCAAGAAATCGTATTAGGAAAAATTCGGAATTGAGAAGCAGTGTAGCTGCTAAAAAGCCATTTTTGACCGATATGAATAAAGAGCAAAGAATGTGGTTTGCACTGGAATATTTACCGCAAGGTATGGATTTTTGGGAAAGGGTAGTATTTACCGATGAGAAGATTTTTCAATCATATTATAGCGGGCAGATTAAAGTGTATAGGCCGCAAAATACACGGTACGAAGAAAGATATACCCAACATGTTAAAACAAGTGGAAGATTTTTTGTTAATGTATGGGGGTATATGTCTTTCAGAGGGCTAGGCATATGCCACCGTATTCGAGAAAGATGTACTAGTCAAGCTTATATACACATACTCCAAAATGTTATGTTGCCATCGGTAAAAGAAAGAAAAATTTCAAACGAATATCAAACTAATTTTCCTGTAGCTCCTAAAAAGCCATTTTTGACTGGTATGAATAAAGAGCAAAGAATGGGGTTTGCACTGGAATATTTTCCGCAAGGTATGGATTTTTGAAAAAGGGTAATATTTACCGATGAGAAGATTTTTCAATCTTATTATAGCGGGCAGAATATGTTGCCATCGGTAAACAATATATTTGAACAAGAAAATTTTATATACCAGCATGACAACTGCCGCGTCCATACAGCAAGGAGAGTTTCGGACTGGCTACAGGAAAATAACATTTCATTGTTACCTTGGCCCTCAAGAATGGAACCCTCAATCGAATCGAAAACGTTTGGGGATATATCGTAAAGGAAATAAACAATAACAATGATTTCTATCCACAAAATAGTAATGATTTGTGGAATAAAATTGAAGAAACCTGAAATAATTTCAATGTTCACCATGCACAAATGCTGATTGCATCAATGCCCACACGTTTAAACTTATTAGTGGAAAAAATGGCGCCGCTTTGAAATATTAAGCCAGTGTTTTTTCTTTATTATTTGAATAAAATAAACTATATATTTATTTTGGAGTCATGTATTTTATTGAATATTAATTAAGGTGAGAAAAAGTTAAAAAGCCAAGTTTACCAAAATATTGAAAATTGACATTAAATGTTAACCTAAGTGTACGAAGTTTTATTTCCGTCACTGTACTCTTAGTCAATGTCAGTAAATTTTTTGCCAAAGCTGAGTTTTATATCTCCTATTTTAATAAAACAATTTAAGTTATTTTGTAAAAATACTTAATAAAAGTGTTAAATAAAATTAAACATGACACAGATGCATACTTTAGATTTTCTTTGTCATGTGCAAGTTCGGGTTAGTTTTAGAGTCATTAGGTCATTCTTTAAGCGGTTAAGTAATTAAATCTTTGGTGTCGCATCCTTAAAGCTTGTTAATGAGTTTTCCTCTCGTCAGATTTAGTATAGCCGACGGACATATTCTTGGGTTAATGTGCAATAAAATTTTCATGAAAAATACAGTTGTTTTGGTATGACGATACGCTTTTCTAGGTGCATTTCCGGGTAGGTAAAAGTTGAAATAATGTTGCAATATTAATTTACTTTGTATGATCTATCATGATATAATGATATACAGTGTGCCTACGTAAATTGGCGTTATATGAGAACTTTTTTATCATTAATTTAACGAAGAAAAACTTATTCTTTATAAAAAGTGCTGCAGAGTTCAAAATCCAAAATGCAAACATCAGATACCAGATTGTATCAGTCATCTACGAGGTTGTCCAGAAATGTAATATTTGCTCAAAAGTAAATTACCTATCTGAATTGTGATAATATTAAAAAAAAATATAAAGGAAAGATGTTTAAATTTAAAAAATACTTTTACAACATTGTTGTATACAGGGTGGCCCACCATATTCGACACGGTCTGTAGCTGGATAACCATGGGGTTTTTAAAAAAGTAAATACTGAAACATATACAGGTCGGATAAGGCCACAGTATAAAATTATTTTACTCTATACAGGATGCCTCAAAAAGTGTGACGTATCAAAGTTATATTTTTTTAAACGGAACACCCTATATTTTATGACGGTTTTAGATTCTACATAAAAAAATAATTTAAGTTTGTTAATAGTACCAAGTGTCTAATTTTATTCGTTCTTGTGATATTTGATTTTTTTTCAAAATGCAGGGATGCAATTAAATTAATTTTATTTTAACAATATAAACTCCTTAAACTTTTAAATTTGTTACAAGTTTAGGAAAAGTCTGCCTTATCATATGTAGGTCATATCGAGATCATAGATTATACAGGGTGATCAAAAAATAATTTCAATTTTTTAGAAAGTCAAATAACAATATCTCTCTTATTTTAAATGGAACACCCTGTATTTTTTAAACCACATGATGAAAAACCAAATGCTCTTTCAAATGGTGTATAGGTTGCCTATACCTATCTTTTATACTTTTTAAGTAAATTCTGTTTTAACATATTTTTATTCCAAATGTCTATTTAAATGTATGTAGGCTGTGATATAGCTATGCCTATTTACTAAGCCGTTATTGCAAAATGTAAATTTGTTGGAAAAAAGCACAAAATTAAAAAAATTGTATTATCTGCCCCTATTTTTAAAATTCACAGAAAAAAAATTCATTAGTTGCTTATAATGCTACTTCCAATAACACTTATTTCAGCTGAATGTAGTAATGATAAAACTTGTGTTTTTAAACAATCCTAATAACGCCTCTGGTCAGTTATGACGACATTCGGTGACCTATAACTCGTTTCTTCCATTATCCATAATCACTGTGTCAAATTTTTTAAAGCAACTATTAAGGTTATCAGATGGTTTCTCCTGGAA
>JACEGR010011995.1:0-13005 GCA_014170235.1 Listronotus bonariensis | reverse complement strand
TGAATTTTAAAGAGCCAGAAGAAAGATCTTCACATTTCTAAATCTTTTGACGTTTTGACTTAGCCTGTATTAATTTGGGGTACTAGCAGTGGTGCAACTAGCCGCTGGTTTTTGGAAGGGGTTAAGTCCCTGTTCTTAGAGCATATTTGTTGAAAAACATTATAATACTTTAAATGTTCAATAAGGGAGGGCTTATCGCCGTCTCGGGGGGACATGCCTTTTCGCTCAAGAAAACGTACTTTGTATGCTTCTACGTTTTTTAACAGTAAGCATAAAATTATTTTAAAATAAATGAGTGTTAATTAAGGCTATCATAAAATAATTATTTGTGGAATAATATGTCGTCGTGTGTGTCTCAAACTAAGCCTTAATTGTCAAGGGAGAATTTCAAATGGAAATAATGAAAATGCAGCAGTAATTACATGTCACAGCGTGCTCAGTTTTTAACTTTATCTTCGTATTTCTTTAATTTTTTAATGCCAAGAAAGTTACACTTTTGTAGGCAGTAAACACCCTTTTTGTGTGTAAAATACAAACCCTGTAAGTTCAACACACCTACGTCATCAATAACCAAATGATTACATACATAAACACATTGTATCTATAGCCACGCCGGCAGCTTTAAAAAAGCTTGGATTTCTCTTTCGAGCCAAAAAGTATTTTTTCCCTTTTAATTTATACACTTTATATGTGTCCCAAATCCGACCTCCCTTGGAATATTGTTCCCATATCTGGGGCATGGCTTCCCCACAATCCTAAGCATTCTGGATTATATTCAAGGAAGAGCTATTCGTCTCATTAATGACCCCTCACTTACAGAAAGGCTTCCCTCTCTTGCCCATCGTCGGGCTGTGGGAGATCTATCGCTTTTTATAGGTACTTTCATGGCTTCTGCTCTGAAGAATTGTCCAGTATAGTTCCTCCACTCACAGTTCCCAACAGAAAAACTCGTGGTTCCGCGTAGGCATCCCTATACGGTCCAACTGGACAGGCCCCGAACTTCCCACTTTGTTCGTTCTTTTATCCCTAGGGTTTCTAGAATGTGGAACCTGCTATCCGCGGAAGTCTTTCCTTCCCCCAAATCTTCAAGTATTTAAGTCCCGTGTCAACAAACTCCCTCTTACCTCGCTTAAGACACCCACGGTACGTTAGTATTTAGGCTTTTAGTCTTCGTGGTTTGTCCAAAGATAAAAAAAAATACAAAAGCACTGACTTATCATGTATTTTTTTTACCATAGGTTTCGGTTAATTGTAGCACATATTAACTAGCTACCGCAAATTGTGTAGATATAGGGTTCCTCTAGTCGATGTGATGTGTGTTTGGGGCATTTTGGTTCTTTCAACGTATAACGTAGCGGTGTTTTACTAAGAGCGTTTGAACTTAAGCTTTACATTAAAATTTAAAAGTTCTCGTATATGCGGCCCAACGGGATTTTTATCTCCAAGTTTTACCTTACTGACGCGCCCAAATCTTCCTGTTATATAAAGAAAAGCATTATTTTTCAATCTATAGTTTAATGAAATTTTTAAGGCCCTAGTTTCCCTGTATCCTAATAAAAAATTGTAGAATTTTAGTGGTAGTAGCAGAAATTTTATTTTACAACTGATTTAATGATTTTTTTTTCTTTGTGCCAGCCCACGAAGGTACTGTGTGTGTCGGGCGAGTTACAAGATGTTTAGCCCATCTTTTTTCCTGTTTCGTCAAAGTTCTTCAAGCACTAAAACATGTAGTTTTGCATTTCTCAGCACCTTTTTGGACAACGAGGTAGTGCCATCAAAGATGGTTTTTTTAAATAAGTACTACCTAAAACTATCTTTCCGTATGAGCATCGAACCTAGGTCATATGAGTTAGGAATCATAGACTCTGTTCATTTGCGCTACCATGGAGACAAACGCTATAAAAATATCTTTCTTATGGTTTAATGAATATTATGTGTCCTCTCTGTAAATTTATAATTAAAAGTGTTATATATTTTGGATATAAAGTTAACAAGAATTTTTGCAACAATATCACGTTATACTACAATTATACACACCGATAAAACCTGTACGTCTAAATCTCATATTCTTTTACAGCTTATTTAACGGCATTTACAAGTGGCCTGTCAGTATCATGGACATCACCAGTAATACCGAAATTCAAAACAGAAGAAAATCCATTTAACCAAACGGTGACCACCACACAAATTGCCATGTTAACTTCGTTTTTGCCTCTGGGTGCTGTTACGGGACCACTTTTGGCAGGTAAAAAGAAAATATTTACCTAATAATGGTAGATAAATTATGTATTTAAAAAGTGAAGGTATTTTATTTATACTTAAACCTAAATTTAAAAAATATTATTAAATGAAACCAAGAATAATTCGTAAAATTTAATAGCATAAACAACATAATCGCCACCAAGAACTACAGATTTATGTACGTATGTGCAGGGCCGTATTAATTGTTTGAGGCGCCCTAGACTAGAATTCCCGGAGCGCCTATTTTTCACCAACAAAAAATTTTGAAGAGCAAAAAAAGGTTCTTTTCTCGGTAGCGCCTATTTTGAGTGCCAGGCGCCTTACTTCACCACCCGAAATCGAAATAGAATTTAATGACAAAAAAAACAGTCCCTTCTTTTCGGGCCTATCTTATTCCAAAGCACCTTATTCACAGAGAAATTATTCACCAAAAATCACCACTCAACCTAAACTTTTTTAAAAACCTCCCTGTCTACCGCCTATTACTTCCCTATCTGGCGCCTATTTTTTCATGACGCCCTAGGCTGTAGCTTAGTCATCCTAATGGATAATTCGGCCCTGCGTATGTATAATATCTTTTTGCGTGTGCTCTTAAATAAAGCTTTACAAGACTTGGTAAGAATTAGGAACAGAACTTTTTAGTAAAGGTAATTGTTTTAATAATCGTAAGAAATGAAATAAAACCTTGATTAGGTAAAAAAATTAAAAGAAATATTTACTTATGAAGTTAACTTAAATTGTTTTTTATTTAGTCATTGATCAACATACCTCCAAAAAACATCAAATGGCGATCTATTCAAATTTTAAAATTAAAAAAGAAACCATTCCACATTTTTTGCCGGCGTTGTACATTTAATTTACTGGCATTGCCAACACTCTTTAATGGCAAGGCATTGGCTAAAAAGATATCAAAAAGACGCGAAAGTGGGCAATTGGCCGTTAATAGGCCACGTGTTGCAGATAATGTGATGGCATCCGTCAATAACAGGTTATGATAAAAAAAATGCGTTTAGGATGATGGCATCCATCATTAATAAGTTATTGGCAAAAAAATGCGTTTAGGATAATGGCATTTATCATTAAATAAGTATTGTAAGTTTTATAAGTTGAATGTCCCAAAAGTTAAATAAAATATTTAGAATTTTGTAATCGAAAAAATGAGAAAAAAAGCAGGAAAACTTATTCAATAAAAAAATTACATAATATAAATTTTTATATTGTAACATAAACCAAAAAAAATAAAAAATAAAAAGTATGTAATAAAATTTAAAAAAAAGATAGTAAATCAAAAGAAAACACTTTAAAATAGTAAGTATTTAAGGCACACTCAATTTTCAGATCCAAAACATATAGGGAGAAATATTTTAAAGGAGTTAAATGTCGAAAAAAAACTATTAAATATATATAATTTCTTTTATTAACACGTCCTTAAAACTTTTAATAAGGCAACTCCCCGATTTCATATAATTTTTTAGGTAACTACAAATTTAAAAGGTTTTAAACAAAATGTTTACAGTTCCTAACAGTCTACTTGAATAACCCGCCTTCTTGACTAGCCATCACCCATTAATTACACAACACACACTAATTAGGTAATGAATACACTTAATTATGTCTAGTAAAAACTCTTTTCTTTAAAAAAAACTAAAAATCTAGAAAACCACGAAGAAAACAATTGCACAAAGCGGCCAAAGAAAAGCAAGGTTGCCTCATCTGTCAAATTGTCAAATCTTGTATTTCGGCTAAGCAGGAAATTTGAATTTATCACCTTCGGTCGAAATTGTCGAAATTAACCGAGCTAATTTTACTATCATTTTATTTTTATTCTCTCAAAAATACATAATAAACATTTTGTTTGACTTAATTTTTATTTGCATGATTTGTATCAATAAAATGTTAGAAAAGGCCATTTCCTTTAAATTATGTAAAAAAACATAAAATAATGTTGTTTAGCCGCCATTATAAATAAAACAGATCAAAAAATTCCTCGAATGTTAGTTAAATACCAATGTTAATAATATGGTTTTGAAAAGTATGAATATGCGTTGAAGGTTTGCCATCAAAAATCCAATTTTTATTTACCTGCAACAAAAAGGCATGCTTTATTTAATCAGGATTGGTATGCCGCCATTTTTGTATGCTTGCCGGCAATTCGCCTGCATGTAATTGAGTGTTTATTTAGGGTTAACTTTTTAATGCATATTAGATGTTGGCATAATATTGCCACCAATTGCCAATGCTTTACCATCAATGCCAATATGAAAAATGTATATTGCCGGCAAATATTGTTTTCTGGGTTATTTTTAAAATTGTTAAGCTTTCCACCTTCCACCAGAATAGAGTCTAATAAAACTTTGTACAGATATTTTTTAAAACAATTTATATTGTGATTGTTAAGTTATAATATACTTAGATATGTTCTATTGTTATATCATATAAAAGAATGTTTAAAAATATACACCTAAAATATTTTTGTAATATTCTGCACGTCCTTAGTTTCACACAAATTTAACGAAATTGCTAAATTGTTTTTCCCTGCAATTATTGTGATAACAAATCTGCCCGCATAACTTCTTGTATTGTATAATGCTTATTGGATTCTATTAGTTTGCGAAATACTGAATGTGGAAATGTGGGTAAAAACAGATATACCTAATGTCTGTATTTACACTTTTTGCAATGTAAAAATTGTTTTAAAATATTTTTTTTAATTAAAAGTAGAGATATTAAACAAATTTATTTGCTAGAAGTAGCAATAAATATTATTTTAACTTTAAAATCCTTTAAATAGAAGTAGGTATGAAATTGTACAGTGCATAATCATATATTTTTAGTATTTTACTCTAAAGTAGAGACGGAACATCAAAAGCTGACTATCAATGGCAACAAACATCAAAAACGTAACATCAATGTATCTTAAAACATTGCGCATCCCTACCCTGGGCATAATTAAGGGCTTTTTGCAAAAACAACCAATGTCAAGCTTTCTTTTCTAATTTTCAAAAAAGCTTATGCTTCAATAATAATAATAATAATATTTATTTACCAATAAAAAAATATTACATTTTAAAACAATAAACTTAATTATGAATGATCAGTGATAAATAAATACAATGACCCACGAAGAAATACTTTGCTCGTGGGTATTCCACACATTTACCATATAACATAAAAATTAAGTAGCTAAAAACAGTAAAGTGCTACAATGCTAAATAAAATATTACAAACAAATACTGTAACAGAAAGTAATTACGTATATACATAAAACAATATAAATATAAAAAATCTTGGCAAATGTAGACACATAAATGGGTAAATATAAATAAATATAAATAATCATAAACAATTTAAAAAAAACTAAAAATAAATATTAATAAACAAATAGACACTTAAACTAGATGACAGTCAAGATCACTCACCTATTAAACACTAATGAGTAATATATTCATTAATAGGATTATCTTTTAAAATATATGCACACTTAGAGCATATATTAAAACAAAGCGTAAAATAAAAAGAAAAAAAAATCTCCAGACAATCCATTTAACAGAATATTATTAAAAAAAAAGTACAACTACATATATTTGTATAATATTTACTAACATCAAATAAAAGACAAAGTAAGCTATTCCAGGCAATTTAGTACAAGATACAGTGGCACAATATTTAAATCAATCAATAAAAATTATGTAAAGCAAAAAGAATAGTTTATAAATTACAGTCCTGTCAAATATTCGATTTTATTCTCTATTATTTCATGGCTAATGCTTCTCGGTTTCTCAAATATCCACGATTTTATTTTCCTCTTACACGTTTTTAACTGAGTTCTGTTGTTAAGGTTCTTAAGTTCGATTCGGAAGTCTATGCATGTTGGAACTTTGGCGTGTGTAATACTTGTGGTCAACACTTATAAGCTTATTCTTTTCCTTGTGTTGCTTAATAAGCAAGTGTAAGCAAAAAAGTTGGCGTACATCCAACACTCTAGCCAGCTCATAAAGTTGGTTACTGGGAAAAAGCAAGGGTTTTTGTAAATAATGCGCAGAATCCACCTTTGGATTTTTTCCAGTTCAACAGCATAAGTATTTGCTGCGGCTCCCCATGCAGTAATACCGTAAATCAAGTGGGTTTTAATAAGGCCTCAATATAAAGTTTTTAGTTGTTCTATTGTTTGGATTCTAGAAAGAAACAGTAATCCCCTAATTTTTGGACAATGGTTGCAATATGTATGTCCCATTTCAGATGACTATCTATTTGAGATATTTCATAACCTTAGTTCCACTAATTTGCAAGTTATCATTGCTATATATTTCTAAATGCGCAAAATACTATAAAACCTTTAAATATATCACTGCAAGAAAGGAATACCCAAATCCTTGCTAATGTGGTGCCCTCTTAATTTGCTCTCTTCCGATGGACAATGTTTTCAGCTTGTCCCCCATAAACAAGATGGGTCTGCTTTCTTTCTAGCCCTCCATGTTTAAATGGTCGTTTGCGAGAAAAGACAGATTATGTGGTTAGGTAGAAATATTTATATTATTTATTGTTACTTGCGTAACATTTTACAAAGACTGAACATGTTATAGATTTTGGTTTTAGGTTTGTTTACTCTTATTAAAATTAAGTTAATTTTATAATATTTTACGGTTGCTTTGAAATTTTATTTATAACTGTTGACAATGAAATTTTGCTTATAAATATAGTTTTTTTTTATTAATTAAATCAACAAAGTAGCGTGGGTATTAAAACCACAAGTAAAAGGTAACATAATTAAAGGAGCAGAGGCAATGAGATCGTATAGAGCACTTTTGCAAGGAAGGATCTTGAAAACAGCAAAAAGACATCTTTTATGAATTATCACGTTATGTCTTTATGACTACCCATAAATAAAAATTTATAAAATAAATACACTGAACCACATTATTAACACCGAAACGAAAATTTGCCATAGTTTTGTAGTTGCTATATTTTTTGGCACCTATAGTCCAATTAAAATAAAAGCTTTTTTTGTTTTAAAAGCTTGCTTCCTAAAAATTTTAAAAAAGGATCTTAATTTTTGTTAAATGCTTTAACATCAATGCCAATATGAAAAATGTATATTGCCGGCAAATAGCGTTTGCTGGGTGGTGTATTAAAAACTTTATGTTTTTTACGAAAATTTACAACATCCTGTGGGCATTACTAGCAATCGTAACATATCGCAATTAACATCAGACTTTAGCCTTAGGTTTCCTTTACGTTTGCTTTTTTCATTTATTTTTGTATCTTTTTAGTTAATATGATATACTGTTTTGTAACTTTATTAACTTTATTTAAATTACATTTTTAATAAGATATATTAATTAATAATTAAGACAACTAGAAAAAATTAATAGCTTATGTTGCAACCCTACTTCTTATTACAGCTTCACATCGGCGGGGCATACTGCAAAAAATAAAATTTGGAATTTGCGGCTGATCAATCTGATTCCAAAGGTCAACAACTATTGTTTCTATCTTATTAAAAGAGACTGGAGGGGGCTGCTGTCGTCTTAGTCTTCTACCCACGATATTCCACAGATGCTCTATTGGGTTGAGATTTAGACTATGTGGAGGCCAATTCTTGGTTTCAATATTTACCTCGTGTAAATATTGGTTGACAATATGTGTTACCATAAAGTAACATACCTACGGATAAGAGAAACCATGGCATGCTAAAATTTTCGTACCGCTTTTGCGGCAGGCTTGGCGGCAGGCTTGTCATTTTTCCAGTTTACACTTTAAATGCGTCGGTCGAAGCCTCGCCTTGTGTAACATCAGCGGTGGGGAGACACGTAAGCTTACTGAAATGACTAACTGGCGGTATTTCAACGAGAAACGAATAAAATTATATTGGGAGTTTTCGCCTGACCTGTCCTTAAATCTGCTATTTCATGATAACTCTTATAATTTCCTTACTCTATGGTGCTACGTAAGGTATTGCATTATCGTGCAATACCAAAAAACTATTGCGAATATAATATAAGGAGCAGAAAGGAACAAGGTACTTGAATCAAACATCATTGAAGTATTATACCTCTATTCTTACTTCTATCTTACGATATGTAACAAATGGCTAGTAATGTCTAAAGGGTGTACCAAATTTTCGAGAAAAAGCATAGTTCTTAATACACCCCGTATAATATGAAAATATAGCATTTAACAAAAATTAAGATCCTTTTAAAATTTTTAGGAAGCAAGCTTTTAAAACAAAAAGTTTTATTTTAATTGGACTATAGGTGCCAAAAATATATAACTACAAAACTATGGCAAATTTTCGTTTGTGCGTTAATAATGTGGTTCAGTGTATTTATTTTATAATTTTTATTTATGTGGGTAGTCATAAAGACATAACGTGATAATTCATAAAAGATGTCTTTTTGCTGTTTTCAAGATCCTCTTGCAAAAAGTGTTCTATACAACTCATTGCCTTGCTCCTTTAATTATGTTACCTTACTTTTTTGGTTTTAATACCCACGCTACTTTGTTGATTTAATTAATAAAAAAAACTATATTTATAAGCAAAATTTTATTGTCAACAGTTATAAATAAAATTTCAAAGCAACCGTAAAATATTATAAAATTAACTTAATTTTAATAAGTAGTAAACAAACCTAAAACTAAAATCTATAACATGTTCAGTCTCTATAAAAATTGTTACGCAAGTAACAATAAATAATATAAATATTTTTACCCTAACCACATAATCTGTCTTTTCTCGCAAACGATCATTTAAATATGGAGGCTAGAAAGAAAGAAACCCATCTTGTTTGCGGGACAAGTTGAAAAATTGTCCATCGGAAGAGAGCAAATTAAGAGGGCACCACAATAGCAAGGATTTAAGTATTCCTTTCCTTTTTTTCTATTGTATCTTACTTTAATAATTCTAGTCTTTTTATGCTCTTTGGGTTAAATCTTTCCACTTGCTACTGTGTCTCTACCTTAATTTGATGCGTTTCGATGAACACTTTTCAATACATTGAAATGGCAATGGTACTTCTTTCTTCTAACCTCCATATATCTAAACTTGTGAAAATGCTGATAAAGAAGTTGCGGTTAAACTGCAATTTTTAATAATGAACCTTAAAGGCAGTTTAATCTCTGTGTATGTGTATGTAACCGCAGTCTTGCACCAGTGTTAAAGTAGTGTTAATTGATAAGTAACCACATTTTTTTTGAGTAGTTTATATTATTGTCAGAGTCTATGGTAACATGCTGGTTTCCGTTTATGTATTATGATCAACTTTAACTGTCAATTACACTTTTAACCTAATTTTATCAAAAAATCAACAAGAACTGGAAAACCTGTTAAATCTGAAAATATTTAAAACTAATTTCTAAGCATTTTCTATTTTTTTTTTTAATAATAAACAAACACTTTATACAAAATTTTTAAACCATTTTTCCTAATACAAGTAATATGTTTTAAATATCATATAGGTATATTTTATTATTACTAAAAATCTTCAAGCAAATAAATGCTTTTACTACATTGGACGGAGTATCGAAACTTATGCTACATTTACAACCAATTCTAAAATTTCAAATTGACATTTAAATAATTGGTTAAACTTCACTTATGAAATTTGAATTTGACAAGTGAAGTTTAACTAATTATTTAAATGTCAATTCAGAATTTCAAAGTTGGTTGTAAATGTACATTAAAGTTTTTGTAATATTTAGTTACATTATAAGAAACAACACATGTACACAAATTTTACCACACATTTTTTAGACTTAAATATATTAACAATTAATTTTATTTCAAAAGTTTATAGTATTGGATACAAAATTTTGCATTAAGTATTAAAAATATTCAATATAATTACATTATTGATTGATGAAAGTAAATTTTTGTACAAAAGTAATGAAAGTAGGTAATAAGTAATAAATAAAACCTTTTAATCCAAATCTATATTAATATTATAAAAGGTAAAGTTTGTAACTTTGTTTGTTTGTTTGTAAAGGCTAATCTTCGGAAATACTGAACCGGTCATGAAAATTATTTCACAATCAGAAAGCTACAGTACTCAGATTTTATTTGTAAAACTGAGAATGTGATTTGAGAAAAGGTGTAAACTAAAAATTAAAATAGAATTGTATCATAACTTTTTTTCTCAGGAATTTTTAACAAGAATATGTCGGATTTG
Organism: Listronotus bonariensis; assembly: GCA_014170235.1. Taxonomy (NCBI): domain Eukaryota; kingdom Metazoa; phylum Arthropoda; class Insecta; order Coleoptera; family Curculionidae; genus Listronotus; species Listronotus bonariensis. The sequence goes on along the minus strand of JACEGR010011995.1, from coordinate 2,599 downwards.
ACTTATAAAAATTGTGCTCCAAAGGTGCGAACAAATTTAAACCACGACCTGCAACCGTACCTCGTCGCGAACCACGTTGCAAACAGAGATGTCGCAACTACAAAAGCCCTGTCCAGATTTATACAACGACCTGCAACTGTCTTCTCGCGAACATATCTGGACGTCGGAACGAATGGAGTCGCAAAACTAATAAGTGTTGCAGCTCAAGGTTCGCCCCGATCCACAGCTTGTTAGTAAATTAACATGAAAGGATTTGGTGTGCGACGCCGCCACTTTAAAACCACGGTGTAAATTGATCGCTGATCGAACACCACGTTGCAACCATTTAGGCGATCCATATTGTGCAACACCTATTAGGTTCGCGACGGCGTTAATTCCGACATCCAGATTTGTTTCCGACGTGGTACGGTTGTAGGTCATTGTTCGAATCTGGACGCATTATGAATATTTATACCGCCATATATGGAAGCGGCGCTTTAACCCAGGCTGTCAATGTCAAATGTTTTGAGTGCCGGACTGGGCAAATGCGTTACTTTTTTTGTCGGACAAGTTTCTTACAACGTTTTAGATGTAATCTTTAAACATTGTGCCAAAAATCGTAAGTGTTACAGTTTGACGTGATCGGGTTCCTGTGGTTTAAAATCGTAGGGCGAATTCATTTTGCTTACCATGTCACTTTTGAGTGACTACGATTTTGGACCACTAAGAACCCGATCACGTCAATAATTAATGATGACGTCATTATTTTATGTAGACGACGTAATGTAGTCATGACAATGGTCACCAAAATGAATTCGAATTATGTTTTTAAGATGCAAAGCAATCGTCATACACCTTATCTTGAATAATAAAATTTTTGATCCATCTGTGCTATTGTAAAGTCCATTCGTGGACATACAATACAGTGTGTCCCAGGATAAGTTTTACAAGAGGACAAATGAACCAAAAAATTTCTAATATTTTAACGTCCTTTTGGGAAAACTGGTCGCATGGTCTAAAACTAATAAATACCTTATTTTACTCCGATTGGTTATATACAAGGTGAGTTATAACTAAAAGTATGAAATATGACCAGGACTGAAGTACCTTTGTTTTTAAAAATGGAACAAAATTGGAGAAGTTAATGTTGTAGAAAATTAAATTCTATGTTAAAATTTAAAGTTTAGGAATTAAAGTTAAAATAAAATATTTTAAACTTTTTACAATATACATTAATAGTTTTTAAAATACTTCGCTTAAAGCAGCGAATTAAAATAAATGTATTAAATTTCCTTTAAAATTTGTTTTTTTACCAATTTTTCAAGCTATAATGCGTAATGTAAAAAATTGACAATTATTTTTTTTTACTTTCATGCTTTAACTTCAAATTTTGATATAAAATTTAATTCTCTACAATATTTACCCATAAAATTGTGTTCTCTTGTGTAGTTAACTCCTGGGCATTTTCATATTTTTAGTTATAACTCGCCCTGTATAATAACGACTGAAGTAAAATTTGGTATTTTTCAGTTTTGGATCATGCGACCAGTTTTCCAAAAATTTCGTTTTAAAATGCAAAAATGTTTGGTCCATTTGTCCTCTTGTAACACCTATCCTGGGACACCCTGTATATATGTTTGTATAATAGCTTTTATACCAATTAGAATTTAATATACACTTTTAAAAAATTTAAAAATATAAAAAATAACAGTAAATTGTCTTTCAAAGGCTGTCTTTATGCTAAAGCGGTGTTAGGCGAGGCGAATAGCGCGGCGCAAAAAAGGCATTTTCAAAAATTGGTCCGATGTGTTGGGGTAGATCCAATTAACTGTTTTTAAAATTTAATGAGATGTTTTTATTTTCCGTACACGTATGATTCATTTGACCTCTATTCAGCGCTTTCGTGTCAAAACAAACACTTGCTCTGTTTTTAAACGTGCAGTTATTTTAAGATTTTAACAATATTTAAGCTGTTAATAGTTAAATATTGCAATTATTACCAAAATAATAAATGTTTAGTTAAATTTAAAAAGTTACCTTGGTCTGTTTGAATAAAATGTGGTAGAAAAATCCTAAAAACTTAATATTTTTAAATCCTTAACCAAAAGTTGTATGAAGTGGAAAAGTTTCTAAACTAGGTTTTGATGTCACTTTATTACCTATTAAGGCAAATGTAGTATTAAAAAATATACCCATATGTTGTCTGAAACATCCTAGAAAAATAATACCCATATTTTGTTTAAAACATCCAAAAATTAAGAATCTTTGATATGCAATCCATGACTAAGGGTACATCGTTATACTGAATCCGATTCAACCGATCGGATAAAACTTAATCCGACAAAAAATTACGATATACACGTTTCAGATTAAGTAAAGGGATTGGATTAAACACCATAAATCAATCCTATTTTTCAGGCGATTTGAATTCAGTTCAGTCCGATGGGAGGTTATTTTGTACGATATTCACGGTTTTGGAAAAGGTTTGAAAAATGACAGTTAAATAAAACAGCTGATAAGTGTAGAAACGAAATAATGGGGAATAAAATAGCATAGATATTTGCTAAAATATTGTGATAGTGTTTCTTTAGTGGTTTGCGTTATTATGTTGTCTTTATTT
>JACEGR010011994.1:0-13014 GCA_014170235.1 Listronotus bonariensis | reverse complement strand
CCCTTAAGCGATGGCATATGTTTTTGAATAACCCTGTATATATATATATATACAGTTTTATCCAGTTCAAAAATAAAAAAACTCAAGGGGTCATATGTAAGTAAGTAATAAATATTAGATAGGAAAAGAAACTACAAACCCTAACCTATCGTGTAATAAAATAAACTTTTATTAGTAATATTTATTGTTTCTTCGTTATTTTGCACTTAATCCACTTTATGGTATTACCTGAAGCTTTTGGTTTTACCTCTTTTCTTATGGATAATGATAATTTAATATTTCTTGTAATATTATCTGTTAGGCTAACAAAAGGGCAATTTTCTTGTTTTGTGCTTTATCAACAATCTCTGTACCGTGTTACTTTTTTCCATTTCCTGCAGATTTAAAGTTTCTTTACCCAAAATACATGCATACTAATTGGTAATACTTTAGTTTTGGTTCTCTGAAACGATCAGTGTTTTTTTTTGCTAAAATACGCCTGCCTTCTTTTTTTTTAATAATAGAATCTTCTTTGAATACATTTTAAGAACTTTGACAAAATCTTCGTAGGTATCAAGCGTGTCCGCCAGTTTCATATTTGTTTATGTGATCAAAATATAAAAATATATTATTTAACAAAAAATCTACAATAAAACTAATCGTCTAGTATTAAGGTTAGATTTACTGTTATTCGGCGGTTTTTATTAGTTTTTATAAGAATAGCCGCCAGATCTACTAATAAAATAGGTAAAACTGCCGAGTTAATCAAAAAATAATTTAGAGTTTTTCCAGGCGGCGGTTTTCTTCCCATAATTAAGCAATGCCACAGGCGGTTGTTTAGTCCATGCCTAAAAAGAGTAATTTTAAGTTTAAAATAAATAGTTTTAGTGCAAAAATTCATAACGCTAAGATTTAAACAAAATATTATTTGGCTTTTCTCCAGAATAAAATTTAAAAGTTTATTTAACATTTTAAGAAAATTAAAACTTTTATACATTATGAAGAAACAATTCTGCTTTTACATAATATAATAAAAGTTATTATTGCTTTAAAAGAAATAAAATAATGAAATATTCAATATTAAGTTACTTACAATACAAAGCTTTCAATCTATAAACAAAGGTTCATTGGCACTCGGTTGAAATCATTTTAATGCAATAAAATAAAATCTTAACAAGACGCCAGACGAGAACTGGGCCAATGGTTGCGTCTCAAAATGTGATAAATAGTTTACCAAAAATGTGGTAAACAGTTTACCTAAAAACTTATAAACTTGTTAGAAAACTGAAAAAATTAAAAATGAAATGTCTGATGGACATTTTAGAGTTTGACATTACTTTTGAAAAAATTAACTGGTAAAAGATTTTGAGACGCAACCATTGGCCCAGTTCTCGTCTGGCGTCTTGTTAAGATTTTATTTTATTGCATTAAAATGATTTCAACCGAGTGCCAGTGAACCTTTGTTTATAGATTGAAAGCTTTGTATTGTAAGTAACTTAATATTGAATATTTCATTATTTTATTTCTTTTAAAGCAATAATAACTTTTATTATATTATGTAAAAGCAGAATTGTTTCTTCATAATGTATAAAAGTTTTAATTTTCTTAAAATGTTAAATAAACTTTTAAATTTTATTCTGGAGAAAAGCCAAATAATATTTTGTTTAAATTTAATATCCCAGAAAACAAATAAACCATAAAAATGCTAAGATTTAACTAAAAAACAATATTTCTAGGACAATCAACGTTTTTTCGTCCAGTTTTGAAAATTTTCATTATTTTTATAATGTTTCTTTATCTAAATTAATAGGTCCGTAGATCCCGTAATTGTAATTTGCAATAGGCAAAGCACTTTACACAGTTAAAACAATATAACCAAAAAATCTACATTAGGTACGTCTCATATATACACATATGTTATTCAAACAACGACAACACTAGGATTAGAAGGGTAAGTCACCACCAACAGAGCTAAAAATCTTGTTAATAATTAAAGTATATTCCAAGCCCAACAAATTATCCTACAAACAACTATTTAGTCATCCATGAGACTTACTGTCCAAAGAACTGGTTATCCGGGTGACATTTTTGAACTTGGATCTGAGTGATAAAATTTATTTTATTTTTGTACTTTGTTTAATGCTTATAGGAAAATATAAATTAAATAAGATCCAAAACACCATATTTACCTGCTGGTTTTTCCAAGAGACCTACATTAAAGCCAACTACTCCCTTTCACAAAACTTGGTCGACCTAGGTCGCAGTTATGTTAGAGAAAAATAACAATCGGTCGGAATCACTTACAAAAAATACCAACTTACCGACAGTATACACACCAAGCCATTTACTTTCAGATTTTAAAAATTTCTGCGGCTATCCAAGGGAACTACGATACCACGAACATTTTTGAGACAAACTATACAGGGTGTCCCAACTCTATTTATACACGAAATAACCTCGTCACGGTACAAGATACAAAAATAAACATAAAATAAAACATGTTTATTTGGATGCACTCTTTTATTGAAAGTACCAGTCAATATACAAGGTGTCTCAAAAACCGACATTTTAATGACAAGTAGGTTTTTTAAAATAAAACCCTGTATATTTAAACAAATTTCAACTTTGTATTAAATTCTACATTAAAAATGTATAAAACACTATACGTCAATTATTGCTGGTTTCTGAGATATCAATAATATGCTGATATATTTTTTAATAATTCTCTCACTGTCAGGGTGACAAATAATACAGTAACAAGTAATTAATTACATTTTATTGTAAGAACTACTAATAGGTAAGTCAGTAATTTAGTTTTTTAATATTAACCTGATTAACCCAAAAACCAGCCATAATTGAAGTATGGCTGTTTTTTAGTGCAAGTTAGTAAATATGTAACTAAAATAAACTAAATTGCTGACATACCCATTAGCAACTCTTTAATAGAAAGTGATTTATTACATGTTATTATATTATTATTTGTTACTTTGACAATAATAGAGTTATTTAAAAATTATTAAAACCAAAATATTATTTCCTTTCTTTACTTTTAATCGATATGGGGTAAATCAGCCTACTGTTGATATCTCAAGAAACAAGCAATAACTGACGTATAGTGTGTAATACATTTTTAATGTAGAATTTAACACAAAGTCAAACTTTGGTAAAATATACAGGGTGTTCCATTAAAAGAACCTACTTGCCATTAAAATGTCTGTTTTTGAGATACCTTGTATATTAACTGGTACTGTCAGTAAAAAGAGTGTATCCAAATAGGCATTTCTTACTTTTAGAATATTTTTGTATCTTGTACAGGAGCGAAATTATTTCGTGTATAAATAGAGTTGGTAAACCCTGTATATATGCAAAAACTCCCAAAGTACACAATTTAAACAAAATAAAAACAAAGCATGTGGTATAACCATAAGGTTATATTTATAATTAAAGTTAATTAAATAGAGAGGCGTTTTTAGTAATAAAAGTAATTTGCATAAGGACAAAAGTAAATTGAAAAAGTATTTAAAAAGTAATAATTTGCAAAAATAATATCAATAAATATTAATACCGAATTTGTTTTAATTAAGGTTAATAAATGGTAACTAATCAGACATTTTAATTCATATTAATAGTTGAAAAAGATGTTCATATTTTAAAGACAACTACAGAGAATGTATATCAACGCGCTATAAACTGGTCGGAAAAAATAAACTATCTTTAAATACAAATAAAACTAAGGCTGTGGTTTTTCGTGCTCTAAACAGCCACAGTCCTCCTTAACACTATGTGAGAATAATCCGTCTGCTTCTGTTACCACTTCTGAAGACTGTTCACTTTTGGGTATTGTGTTTGATAGTAAGCTTCAGTGGCATAGTCAAATTAATACTATATGTACAAAACTACGCCGGAACTGTTACGCCCTGCGTTTCATGTCATATCATTGCAGCAGGGATATTCTCTTGAGTTTGTATTATGCCAATATTCACTCCTCCATTCGGTATGGCATATTAAATTGGGGGGCAAGTTCGGAGGTGCATCGTGTTTTTCTGATACAGAAGTACGCTGTAAGGATACTTGCAGGATTGACTGGGCGGGAGTCTTGTCGGGACGCCTTTCGAACCCTTGGCATATTGACTGTTGCGGGGGTTTACATTTTGGAAATTTGTTCATATGTTTATGTAAGGCTATCGGCGTTTCAGGCCTCTCGCTCAAATCATGGCTATCATACGCGAGCACGTACTTTATTACTACCTGAACAGCATCGAACAGCGTTCTATCAGAGAAACATCATGTACAACGGATGTAGATTTTTTAACGCAATGGCGGCTGATGTTAAGAATTCTGCCAATATAAAAATATTTAAGCGACGATTAAAGCGTTTTTTAATTGAAAAAAATTGTTATTCGCTGGAAGAATTTTTTGTAGGATAAAATTTAATTATTGTTTTTGCCACCAATAGTCAGAAATGAAAGGTTCACCAATAATATATTATTATGTGATGTGTATTAATTTGTACCAGGGTGGATGGATGTGTGCATATACCTTTATTTCTATTGTGACGTAATTTTTAGTTTAGATTTTTTAAGTGTCTTGGTGTTTTCTGTACTATTTTTTTTTGTGTTGTTTTAGACACCAATATTATATATAATTATATATTTTTTTTAATTTTTTTGTTAACAGATACTAACCCAATATGTTTTTTTTTATTAATTTATATGCTACAATGTATAGCCTGTTTGTTTCCTTTTGTAACTATATTTTGTAACTTTTTTTTATAATTATTGACGTGTTTTTCAGTTATTGTACTTTTTTTTGTATGTACTTTTTAACTGAAAAATAAATTTATTGATTGATTGATTGATTGATTATTTTTTTGTTATTTATATACCAGGAATGGAGTGATTTTGCGCTTGGTTAATTAATGTAGTATTTAAATTAATAATATTTAATAAAACAAAATACTCCATGAAACAACAAATTATATTTACTTAAACAGTTATATTGGATTTTAAAAATATAAAACCCAAAATACCTTACTTTCATATTTTCAGTTGTACCTTGCCCTGTATATTACAAAAAAACAATTTTGTATAAACAGAGTGTTCAAGAATATGCACATAAAAAAATGTGACAAGATTCCATAACTTTTTTTCCAAAGTCCTTTTTTACAGAGATATGTGCCCTTAAAGGACTTTTCTGAAAATCGGTTTTTTAAATATCTTTTATGGTACTTAGTATTATGAAATAGTTTTTTTATATTATAAATACAGGTTAGGGTACCTAAAATGATATGCTTTGTAAATTATTTGCCTTCATGAGCTCGCCAGGGCCGGACTAATCGTTAAACAATAATGTTAAATATTTTTACACCCTGTATAAGATAGAAATGAACAAAGTATTTTTGGGTAGCTTAAACCCTAAGGAGCCCTATGTTTAAGGTCGATAAATTAAATCGTTTTTGACAGAAATAAGTTTTTGTTAAGTAGAGATATATAAAAATATTAGGTTATTCTGTTGCAAATGGTACTGAAAAACCTATCAATTTTTTTACACTAAAAATAATGTTGCAGCATTGTAAACTTAAATACTTAGAATAGAATAATTCATAAAATAGGAGGAAGTCTATGTCGAACCGAAAAACCTAATTATCTAAAACCACCCTATTTGATGCTTTCCTCCTACTTAACCAAGAAGTTGTTTTTCAGAGTACAAAATGAAAAAAAAATAGTGGATTTCGTTGACCCTACTGTATAACGGGTATTTTGGCCCGCTAGTTTTTCACTTTTTCGTCTACTTTTCTTGTGATATCCAGCTTTACACACACTGTATTTAATTATATCTTTCACATTCTTCTTTGTATGTTACAAAAAACTTAGATTTTTTTTTAATGTAAGTTTATTTTGATAATTTAGGCAAGGAGAGGTGTAACAAAATTTTTACCCTAAGATTCCTAGTAATTTATAGGGACTTGAGTTTGTGTGCCAATTTAATTAAGAATTTATTCATCTTCATTAAAAAACAATTTATGTTATTCGTTGTCAAACTAGAAACAATTTAAGAAGTAAAATGTACATTCTGAACGTACTGAAGAAGAAAACAAAACGTTGGCGATGCCTTAAAATGATGCATGATGCCCCGAAGCTTGCTTAGAATTAAAACCATTCATCACGGGGAATGTCGGCACTCGTACATTTTGAATTACGGCGTTGATATTGTGATGTAATGCCCGGAAAAATGTACAAATAACGACTGAATCGAAATAAATGTTTCTCTCTAAATTGCGGAGGTATTTTCGTGTTCGGGAAAGATTTAAGGTGATTTAACGCTGTTTCTTTTTAAATTTTCTTTATGGATTTTATGTTTCTGTTTTTGTATTTAGTGCCGCTATTTTTGGCAACTTTAAGCTGAAAGAAACTTCCTGTTCTTTTTATTTAAATTTGTTAATTTTGGCTCCAAGCTAACCAAAAATTAAATGCAGAATTACTTTTGGCACCTTTGATACGTTAGACATTATAATTTATAATAACAAAATAGGTATTGGTACTTTAAAAATTATCTGAATGCCTGATTTGGATCGCCATGTTGCCAAAACGAATTACGTTAAATGTAATAAGTTTGATAGTACCTTTTTTGGTAATATAATATAGAGGGTGTTTCATTAAAAATATTACTTTTTGTTTTACCCTGCATATTATTACCGATAAAACTATCAAATTAGACTACACTGTGCAGCAAAAAAATATTTATTATTAATTTTAAGCACAGTAGGGTTTTTATTTTTAACCTGTGTCGTTTAAAATATTATACAATATGTTTTTAAACTGTGGTAAAAAATGCGTAGTATTCTTTAGTTATTTCTCCAAAAATATGTATACAGTGTTATATTTTTCTTAAGGCAAAAAAATAAAAACATTGTTCAAATAAAATTATGTTTAAAAAAGCTTCGTTTTTAAATTACAAGGTGTTAAAATTAAAAAAAAATGCCTTTTTAACACGCTTTTATTAACTTGGGTTGTAACTATCTATCAATCTGGCTGGCTATGTAACGGAATCTTTGAGCCTAATTTTAACCAACTTCCAGCTATTCGATTTCTTTGAAACTTTGCACACGTATTAAGGAAACATGACAATGCAATAATCTGCAAACAGTATCCCGTTATCTTTTTTGGATCGCCAGGAAAAAAAATTCCATTATATTATAAAAACAACACCTAGGATGCCATCTGTTGGCAACATTTCAAACTTTGCTATTAAATGAAGAAGAAATTTTTTAGTTTTTACACAATTTGGTTAGTTGCACCATTGGTGTTCAATTTTTATGAACAATAAAAATTAATAAGTTCTTTTACACAATTGGGTTAGTTGCACCATTGGTGTTCAATTTTTATGAACAATAACAGTTAATAAATGCCGTTAACACGCTTTTTTATTAACTTGGGTTGTAACTATCTGGCTATGTAACGGAATCTTTGAGCCTAATTTTAACCAACTTCCAGCTATTCGATTTCTTTGAAACTTTGCACACGTATTAAGGAAACATGACAATGCAATAATCTGCAAACAGTATCCCGTTATCTTTTTTGGATCGCCAGGAAAAAAAATCCATTATATTATAAAAACAACACCTAGGTTGCCATCTGTTGGCAACATTTCAAACTTTGCTATTAAATGAAGAAGAAATTTTTTAGTGGGTTGCAATATATTGGCAACGGTCCAAACATTGCCTGGATTGCCATCTGTTGGCAAAATTTCAAACTTTGCTACTTAATGAAGAAGAAATTTTTTAGTGAGTTGCAATCTGTTGGAAAAATTTTAAAATTTGCCACTCTTGTTCATTAAAAAAATTTTTCGCCATTTTGTGAAGAGTAGCAGAAACTAAAAAATGAAAAATAATTAATAGTTTAAAAACTAAAAAACACGCTTTTATATGCAACCGAACTAAAAATTAGAAAATAATTTTTCATTAAAAAAATATTGTCATTTCATAGTAAAAAGCGTGGGGTGATAAATATATTAAATGTTATAATTATTATATTTGCAAATATCTATGATGGAAAAGTTATACTATGAAATGACAATATTTTTTTAATGAAAAATTATTTTCTAATTTTTAGTTCGGTTGCATATAAAAGCGTGTTTTTTAGTTTTTTTAAACTATTAATTATTAACACGCTTTTATTAGCTTGGGTTGTATGTATGTATGTAACGGAACCTTTAAGCTTAATTTTCACTAACTTCCAGCGATTCGATTTCTTTGAAACTTTGCACACGTATCAAGGACCCATGACAATGCAATAATCTGCAAACAGTATCCCATTATCCTGATTATTATCGCCAGGATAAATAAATTCCTTTATAGATTTTCTGTAGGAGAGTAACAGAGAAAGAGCTAGTGCGCGATCTGCGCATGCGTGCAGTTTCGACATACGTACTCTCAGCATAAGGCTGTTCGGAGTAGTTGCGTTCTGAAACCCCATGCAACAGTGAAGCTTTAAATGAAATGACTAGATTACAAAATAGTTCGTGAAACATTCCGATGTCCTTTGGCTCAAACTTTCCCTTAGGTCTTCTACTAAATTTATCTGTTGTTTGTACCGATCTCCATCTGACAATTCCTATGTCGAATTCTTTGACTTTCTTTCAACAAAGATCGACAGTATCATTTCCCAGTTTCCAATGGCCGAAGTAATCGTGCTTGGCGATTTTAATGTCCATAATAAGGATTGGCTAGGCTCTTTAAAAACTGACCCTCAAGGCAGAGCAGCCGAAATCTTCGCAGTCAGTAATTCTCTTACCAACCTTATTATGACTCCTACCTACTTTCCTAGAGTGCCAAAATATAGCTCAAACCCCTTAGATCTTTTTCTTACTTCTAACCCTGAACTTTATGAAGCATCTCTTACTGCCCCTCTAGGTCGTCTTGGTTACTGTATCTTACTCTGTACATCCTGAGGTAAATGAATCCATGCCACCACGCACCGTATGGCACTACAACTCAGCCGACTGGGATGGCCTTAGGGACTTTTTTGCCACGTACCCTTGGGACACTATCTGCTTTTCTTCCCAGGATCCTTCCGAAATCTGTAACCAACTGACCGAGTCAATTCTATTGGGCATTAAAACCTATGTACCTCACACCAAGAAAACCATCAAACCCTCTAATCACAAACCCTGGTTCACTAAAACATGTGACAAAGCTAGAATTTTAAAAGTTCAGGCTCACAAGAAGTTTCTACAGGATCCTAGTTCAGAAAACCGACTGGTCAGCATTGAGGCAAGAAACCACTACCACCAAACAATCTCAGACGCCAAGGACTCCTTTGATAACCGTATAAAAACAAAGTACTTTCTTGCTCAAATGGCAGCAAATCCTTCTGGTCCTTTGCCAAAAACATCAGTCGAAATTTCTGTACTAGTTCTTTTCCACCATTAACTTTGGAAGATAAAATTATTTCTACATCTAAAGAAAAGGCCGAACTATTTGCTAAACAATTTGCTGCCAATTCAACCCTTCATCCACCTGTCAATCATCCAATTCCAACTGTTCCCCCAGTTCTTTACAAAATGCCCAATATTCTTTTTAAGGTAAAACAGGTATTCAGTTAAATTAAGTGAACAAACTTAAGGAACTGAGGGGTGAATAGGGGTGCTGGGCGGGGTATAGTAGTGGGTACTTTTATGTTGCTGTAAAATTTAAACAAATTATAAACTGAGGGCTCACTTAATTTTTATTTTTTTGTTATGAAGTCTATATCATGGCTAACTATGCAAAATTTAATTTTAACATTTTAAACATCAATTAAGGATCAACCCTTCATCCACCTTGTCAATCATCCAATTCCAACTGTTCCCCCAGTTTTTCACAAAATGCCCAATATTATTTTTAAGGTAAAACACATTAGGCGTATCCTTTCTTCTCTTAACACCAAGAAATCTTCTGGGCTAGATGGAATACCAGCAATCGTTTTAAAAAAATGTGCTCCTGAACTTGCACCTATTTTAACCAGGCTCTTTCGAATTTCTTATGACACAGGTATATTACCAGACAGCTGGAGAGCTGCACGTGTCCAGCCTATTCCCAAGAAAGGATCTAAATCTCTTCCATCCAACTATAGACCCATTTCACTCCTCTCAATGCTTTGTAAAGTAATGGAAAATCCATTAAATCGCAAATTCTTAGGTACTTAGAAAATCATAAAATTTTACATGACGGGCAATACGGATTTCGTCACAAGAGATTTACAGCAGATCTTCTTTCCTTCGTTTCACACAACTGGAACAAGTCTCCTGAGTTTCTAGGTGAGTCCCAGATCGTTGCTCTTGATATATCTAAAGCTTTCGACCAAGTCTGGCATGACGCACTTCTTAATAAACTTCCCTCCTACGGTCTTCCAACTAAACTCTGCTCTTGGCTCTCCAGTTATCTTTCTAATCGACGTATATCAGTCATTGTTGATGGCTACTCTTCAAGCTTTCACGAAATTAATGCTGGAGTGCCTCAGGGTTCAGTACTAGCACCAACTTTGTTTCTTCTTCACATCAACGACCTTCTTTCTTCCACAACCAATCCCATTTATAGTTATGCTGACGATAGTACCCTTCACTCCACTTTTCAGGTTCCCAAACCAATCTCTCAACCCGACTTGGAAAGCAAACGCAGAGCGATGCAGATATCTCTTTCACAGGATCTCAATTTGATATTGGATTGGGGCGCCAAAAATCTCGTTCAATTTAATGCATCCAAAACACAATCGTGTTCCTTGTCGCGAAAAATCATCAAACACTCATCCTTTGCTTATAAGTGGTAGCAGAGCGGGGACACATTTAACCTTGTGTGCATCACATTTGAGAATAACCTTAACTGGCATAAACACATTATATCTATAGCCACCGCGGCTTCAAAAAGCTTGGATTTCTTTTCCGAGCCAAAAAGTATTTTTTCTTTTTAAGATAATAACAGAATAATTCACTTCAGAATAAAAGCGTGGTGTGCTTAATATATTAAATGTTATAATTATTTCATTTGTAAATATCTATGAGGGAAGAGTTATGAAAAAATAGTAAAATGCACCCCACGCTTTTACTCTAAAGTGAATTATTCTGTTATTATCTTAAATTTTATTATAATTCTATTTTGAGGTATATAAGTTATGATTCATTGTTTGACCTTTAATTACTGTAATACAAATTCTTTGTAATGAAAAATTATTTTCTAATTTTTATTTCGGTTGCATATAAAAGCGTGTTTTTTTAGTTTTTTTAAACTATTATTTATTTATCATAACTTTCCTACCACTTAAGATATGTCCACAAAATTTGGTGCACTTCTTTTCACCATTACATTACATTTTGTGCTGTAATATTAAAAAAAAACCCGTGATGTTCAAACATGATGTGTATTGAATTTTTTTCAAGAAGAAAATAGTTCGCTACTATCTTTTGTTTAAATTAATATTATTTTTAAACTTATTATTTACTTGGAAGTTAATTTGGTTTTTGTTATTTTTTTGTACGATGAACGGTTTTTGTTTAAAAAATAAAAGCAATTTAAATGCATGGCAAAATCGCTAAAATCTGATATGGTGTTTTTTATTTAAAATTGGTTTTTGACAAATATTAAAAATTATAACTACTGATTATATTTTTTTTAATAGGTTTAAATTTTAGTAATGTAAGTTTTTGACCTTTTTTAAAACAAATTAGTCAAACACGAATTTTACATACAAAACACCATATCAGAATTATCGATTATAACGTGCATCAAGATGGCTTTTATTTTTTTAAACGAAAATCGTTTACCATACCTATAAATATTAGGTTACGAAAGTAACTCCAAAGTAAATAAATATTTTAAAAATAATATCGATTCGAGAAAAAAGCAGTAGCGTACTATTTTTTCTTGAAAAAAATCATTGCAAACCTTGTTCGAACGCCACTGGTAATTTTTAAAAAAACTTTAACAGAAAAGAATGTAATGTTATGGTTTTTAAAAGTGTAATAAATTTTGTGGACATATTTGAAGTGATAGGAAAGTTGTGATAAAAAGGTATTTTTCTCTTAAAACTTTTACACCCTGTATTTTGGAAACGAAGCATTTTTGTACACAATTTGATTTAAGAAATGTTCTTATTTCCTTGCATTTTATACTGTGTTAAAAGAAGTATAACAAATTAAAAATATTTCAGTATTAGTTCTAACATTTAAATATTATTATCCACTTTTAAATTAATTTGGCAGTTATGTCAGAAAGCCTTGAGGCAAAATTTTTAGTCTTGATAAAATATGTATTTTTGACAGAATAATTAACGTCAACAATTTTTGTGTAATTTTCAAACGTATTTTTAAATTAGATTGTAAGAATACAGTTTTTCTTTATTTTTGCGTCATGCTTAGTTTCAAAATAAAAATCCAGTTTTAAGATTGTTCCTTTTTCCTGTAAGAAGCATAATAATATGTTTTTTTTAATAATTTTAATTATTTTTTCTTAAAAAAATATTTATTAAAATATTACTTTTTCCTGAGGAAAAAAAAACTTAATATTCTATCTTTGGTAACAATGTTACTTTTTATAAAATTATTTTTTTCTTGGGAAAAGTACGTACTTCTTTTCGGATATTTATACACATAAAAAGAGATGGATATTTAATTTGGGATTTAATTTGGGAATTTTTATCATACAAAACTTTTATTTTCGTTATATCAAAAGTACAATTGGACATTTTTTTAATTCATATTATTTAAAATAACTACTAAAGAGCCACATAAATTTTTAAATTTTTAATTAAAATTCGCCAATCACAGAATTACCATGACGGATATTTAATAATTGCTTTAAAGGTTTTCAGAGCAAGTCAGGTCTAATTATCGTTTTACATACAACAGGCTTAGACTTTAAATATCACATTATAATTTTCTATCTTCAATAAAGTATTAATTTATCTGTATTTAACAATAAATCGTCGTTTTTCCCGTTACAAAAAATAGTGTATTCTACGCCGGAGTTCCAATAAGTACCTATATTGAGAAATATATATATAA